>JAPMNP010717251.1:0-10859 GCA_029874935.1 Atherina boyeri | reverse complement strand
TGCCTCCGCCATGCTATCTGTTAAAGTAATTTTCTCTCAAAGAGGAATTAATTTCCTTTCTCAGGCGGCCCACAGAGTCTCTGGCACAGCCTGTGTCGTCCAACTGGATCCCCAGAGTGTGGAGTTATTGTGGCTGTTTCCCCGTAAAACCTGGCAGAGCCACGACATCTCTGAAACAGCCATAAATTTTCATTTTGTTTTATCTTTTATTTTAGTTTAATTTCTAATGTGTATTCCTTAGATTTACCCTGCAGTTAGCATACAATACGAACAGCAGCTTTTCTCTTATTTTTTCTCTAGTCTCAGCAAATCATACGGAAGAGAATAAGTATATGACGATTTAAATCTTTATTTCTCATAAGTTGTATTCAATATTTATGTGAAATTTCTTGTAATGTTTATATATTTATCTTGAGGACTGTTAAATGTGTTCATCATGTAACTGAGCATTTTCAAAGTCATAAAAATTAGCCAATTATCCCACATTTAATCACATTTATACTGCAGTTTATCTTTAAATCCCTGTCATGTCTGTATCTGGAAGAGTTATTATCGAAACAACATTTACAGCTATTTCTAAGAGTAATGTCATTAAAAAAATCTGTTATTTTCTTTATCCTCGTACTGTATGTTGTAGTTACTGGGAATAAGAGACACCAGTGAGACGCTCCCAGCTGTTTACCAGCTTTTTATTCCTATTCACTACAAGGAAATTACTTTTTTTTATGGCCAGGCTGATTTAGTGAGACACTGACGTGAGGGTCAACAATGTGTGATATGAGTGTTTAATGTATTATGAAGGTCTTAGGCAGTTGAAATATTTCTTCTTATATAAACTCAAGGGATTTCCAGGACTTTCTTTTTTGTCATTCATGACTCTACAGACTTTAATAAATGTCCAAAAAATTTTAAATAATGCAATAAGTTGTTGCAGTTAAGTTTTATTTATTAAGCACATTTAAACACAAGTTTTGACCAAAATGTTGCATCATGAATAACAAGACAAATCATGAGCAGATAAATATAAAATGTAAGAAATTAAAGTTAAAAGGGATTATCACATAAAAGACACACAAAAAAAACATATCAACTGGACCAACTTAAAATGCCAATGACATATACTGTAAATACATTTTTATTAGGGATTTTAACACCTGTAAACTCCAGAGTTTGGAAACAATTAAGTAAGAAAGTTTGGGTCCAAATGTGAATGTGGATCTCAGAACTGTTGAGAACAGGGGATCCATTGAGCTAAGCCAGCCTCTCAAACTGGGGGTCCCAACCCGCATAGGTGTCCCAAGAGAATTTCAGGGATTGCCAGATCATTGTAAAAGAAAAAAAAAGAATGTAAACTATAATAAAATAAATACGATATTTTTGTTAGGATTGCCAAAATTAACATGATAATGCAAATAGATTAATTGTTAAAATGAAAGCGTTATTTTTTAAGAATACAGAAACAAAGTTATTACTTGTGCCATATAAAAGATCTGAATCTGGCATTATTTCAACAACAGAAGCTGATTTTTGTGCTTTGTTACAGCATAGAACCTAATCCATCAAAAACCTCCTTATGTTCCTTGTTTAGGAAGTTTATGACAATTTTCAAGCCTAACATTTATTTTCTTTTATCATCTGTTGTCCAGAAACAAGGTTATGTTGTTATTTGGCCTATAGATGTTCATCTTTGGTTATATTTTATGTTGATATGGGTAACCATGTTAATGATGCCATAATAAGAGAATTATGTTGTATTACCAGTCAGGTGTCTATTCATAATATTTTGATTTGTAAAAGTTGGCTCCAAATTAAACCAAATTTGAGAAAAAGCAAAAGTAACCTCAAAGAAAACAGGGACTTGACTTTTCCTTATCGTTTATGTAAAAAAAAAAAAAAACACATACATTCAAGTCAACATGCAATGAAAAAAAAGCTAAATGTGATTACCAACAGGAAACAACATAGCAACAAGATAGAAAATCAAGGGTTAGGATAATTTGATAACCTTTTTTTTCTTCTGAGGTTGTGAAAAATTCTCTAACAATCACTAAACATGTTTCTGAGAGGTGTCAGCTGTCAGCATAAATAAATGTGTGTCATCTGCATAAGAGATATTATTTATTTTGAAAATTAATCTAAGAATTAGCATAAAGAGTAAAAATGAGCTGAACCTTATATGGACCTCTGAGGTATACCACAGGTCAGAAGGAACCAACTTAGAAAGTAATCACCAAAGTTTATATAAACGGATCAGTCTGTGAGATAAGACCTAAACTAATTTAGAGCAGCGCCTCCAACACAGACGCTCCACTAAAGACGGGGATAAGAGTGTCATGACCCAGGTTATAAGAAGCAGCTGTGAGATTAAACAATACAAGAGTCAACACTGAGTCAAAAATTATTAAATACTCAGAAAGGGGCTGCCATTCGATTCAAAACCAGACTGAAAAAATTTTGGAAAACCACTTTCCACTTACTCTATTAATTCAGATGAAAAAGGCAGAGTTAAAAAAAAACATGGATCTGTAATTATTACAGGCTTGAGTTCAACACAAACATTGTACAATTGTAAATCTCTTGATTGTTTTGGTTCTTTTAATTTGTTAGTAACCAATAATTTAAGGCAGATTCCTGCTATAAATGCAGTTCTTTGACTTCATATCAAAAAATGAAAATTTTATCTCTATTAATGTGTTGATGGATTCAATGATGTGTTTCATTTCTAAGCAAGATAAACACCATTTTGGTCTTTTTTTTCCAATTTACTTTTCAATATTAGACTGCAGTAGCAGGTAGCCTGTATGACTAAATGTTAAATCTGTGAAATTGTATAAATTACATCACTGAGGCCAGTCGGAGCTTATAAGACAAACAGACAAAACAATGGGTAAAGGAAACCATTAATGGCAGCAACAAGCATCTTTGCCTGCTTCCACAAGAGCAACAGCATTTAAGGGGGTCAAGATGGACAAAGACAGGGTGACATGCTGAGTTAACCCTTGACACCTCTCCCCCTCAATGTCTCCACAGATCCCACTTCCCCTCATATGACCTGCCTTCCCTTCAGCCCCACCCATGAACCATTAAGGCTGTTTTTTTGAAGAAATTTTCAAAAAGGAAAACAAAAAAGAAAAAGATGGCCACCAGAGGTCAGATCCAAGTCCAAAATAAATTGCCTTCTTTCCTGAGGCTCAGCCATTTTAATAGTACAGATTTATTGTGCTGTGCTTTTTGGAGGGTGATCATATGTATGTGGTCAGTAACGCGTATGCAGTGTATGACCCAGCCTCCCTCTCACGTTACACCCTATTTATAACATCCCCTCCGCCGGCTCCCCTCGTTCTGCAGTTCCTAGGAACCTCCTTGTGCTTCCAGCTTCGAGCTCCAGTCCCCTGTTCTTCCTGACATCAGAGAGGCTCTGCTGCAGCTCGTCCTGGGCTAACTGTTTATCCTGTACAGCTTGGCAACTGGGCCACATGCTCCGGATTACCACATTTCAAAGCACATTTTACTTTCTGCTCTGACTATTTGATTTTTCTAGCTGAGGGGGGAAAAGTTCCGGAAAAGTCAAAGGAAAAAAAAGAGAAGCATCTGGATATGTGCTTGTGATCTTTTTGGTTGATTCAGTAACTATACTTCTTTATCTTGCCTGTCTCACCTTCGCTGGAGGGCCGTGTGTGTGTGTTTGCACATGATGGATCACACACTGTTCGGCTGCCTGCGGAGCCCCCATGCCCCGGCTCAGGCCCTGCATCCCGCTTTCACCCAGTCCCCCCTGACTCTCCACGGACGCTCGGATCACGTCTCCTACCCGGAGCTGGTCTCCTCGTCGTCCTCCTCTTCCACCTCCTCGCCTTCGCCCTGTGTCATCTCCAGCTACCCGGGCGACGACAGCCTGTTTCCCGGACAGCACCACCACCACCCCCACCGTGGTCACTTGCCCTCCCAGCAGCATCACCACCCTCCTCAGCACCATGCATCTTGGCATATCCCACAGATGCCGTCACCCGGCGGCAACACGCGCCACGCTCTTTGCCACCCGCACTCCCTCTCATCCCACGACAATGGGCCCTCTCCTCCAGACCTGGGCCACCCTGGTGCACCCAGTATGTGTGCCAGCACCCCCAGTATGGGCAGCGGCAGCACCCCTACAGGGGCCTCCTGTGTGCCTGCAGACTTTGGCAGACAGACTCTATCACCTGCTGAGGCCGAGAAGAGGAACGGCAAAAGGAAAAGTGACAGTTCAGGTAAGAGGAGCAGGGCGACGAGCAAAGAGGAAATCTGGAATGGTTCTTATGGCAGATTTTATATTTCTCTGTTTTTGACACATGCACAACCAAAGACCGTATGCGAAATACTTTTGAAGCCTTTTTTTTTGGGTAAGATAAACACTTTCATATAAACAAAAACATTTTTAAGAATTCCAAGCAGGGCTTAAGAATAACACGGACATCTGTACGTGTCAGTCTGAATCTTTCAGCAGCACGACTGTTCGGAATTTCTGCAGCTCTGATATAAAAACAAAAAATCTGTCTGAAAAGCAGTTTGTAGGTGTCGGCTGACACGCAGCGAGGCTGCCGGCAGAGCGGAGCGTGGAGCAAACGGCCACATCATAACTGTGTGGGCAACATCTGACTGCTCGCATGTTTAGTTTAAAAATCACATCTGGTTTGCTGTGACACTCTTCAGAGGGCAGAGAATGAGGCGCACAGTAAAGAATTAATGTCATGGACTGTAAAAAGCAACACCGGCGCCTTGTGCCGCACTAAACGCCCCAGCAGACGGAGAATTCCAAGGCTTTTTCTTTTTTCCTGGTCTGAATTTTGAGATTAAAATAAATCCCAGTCAGGCGGGATATTCTAATATGAGACAGAAGGAAATAGAGCCAGTCTGTCACATTTGATATAATTAGTGCAAAGTTTGGATAGAAATTGAAAAATTAGTTCCTGGAGATAAATTGTTGATTGAGATGTTCTTGTTTTAAATTAATTTTTTTATTGATCATGAATTATTCAAATATCCCAAAAAAGCATGAGAATGTCACTCTAAAAAAATTACCTCAGTGTGTGACATTAAACTTCCAAAGTGCAGTGAAAATTAAAGCCATTTAAAAACTAATTTGTGACTTTACATACACTTTTTGTGAAGTTACCCAAAAAAGAAAAAAATATATACGTACAAATAATGTTTACCGTAATAAACAAGGGACACGTTCCACACAGACCTTAAGAGCGACACACTCCTATGTTTGTTGAATTTTTCTGTTTGAACTGTGCTCAAATAAGAGAAAACCTTCCTGATAATCCACAGAACGTTTTAAACCTGTGGTCTTCACAATAATCAATCACAGCATGACAAACCGCTGGGGTTGGGTCGCCAGAGATCTCGCTGGGAACGTGATATTAGTGACAGTTTCGTGGAAACCGTCTGTCTGTCCTTTTGAGGATTGCGGACCCTCAGCACCAACCCTGCAACCTTTTAAAGGCCTCTTTGTATTCACATCATTCACACTTGACCGCTGATATTCCCTCATGTGATTAGTTGTCAACTGGGATGCTGGTTGAGGGGCTCTTTTCTCTCCAACATTGCTTACAGCTACTTTATGAAGTCAAGTTTGCTAATTATAAATGGAATAACTCTTGACTGGTTCTAATAAACAAAATAACACAACTGGAAATAATTTGGTTTATAATTTGCATAATTATATAATTTAGCAGGAACTCACCATGTGACAGCTTCGTGAGCCGAAAGACTCCAAAATTATGTAACATGACAACGCTTCATTTTCAGTTGTAATGTTTATTTTGTGCTAAAACTCGAGTGATTTGCATGCAAAATGTTGCACCTGCACGCTCACTCTCTTGCTTAAATCCCATGAAAACTGAGCCTCTGCCTCCAAATCCCACTTCCCCTGCATCAATGCGTACTCATTACATGAAGCCGTGCATTCTCACCACGCTAACACCAATCACACTGATTATCAGGACTAACTAGGCTGCTGACTCAGTCAGCTGTCTAAATATCAGACTGCTGCCTTTTGCATTAGATAGAGCTCTGATTAGGTTGCACCATCTGGACCAGAAACCTGAACGAAAATCTGAATTTAGATACAGAAATAATAACAAAACTGGAGAGCTAATTTCCATGTTAAGTTTTTTTTCTTTTTTTTTTCTCAAATATGAAGCGTCTCAGCTTTCTGCTTCTAATACCAAGTTGTGATTGTTTCCTCAAGCGAGGCCACAGGGTGAGCTAATGAGATGAGTCAGGGTGTCTGGTTTCATGCTAACCTGCTCATTTTTTTTGTGGGCATGCTGGAGAGTTTTAGGCTCCGTAAGGGCAGGGTGTCTTAGCTGAGTTTATAGCACTGTCAAGGGAGTGGTTGTCCTTTTAAAAGTTACCAGATTTTCTGTGTGGAACAATAAAAAGGTGCTTGAAGTCTTACTTAAGTCGACTTAAGCCGAGGCATTGTTGTAAAACGAAGTAGTGGAGTGCCGTATGCCCCTCGCTGGCACTCAAAAGTCTCTTTGAAGCTTTAGAAAAGCTCTGCGGATGTGTTTGAGTTTCTTCTTTTGAGTAGAAGAAAAGTTTTTTAAAAAAGGTCATTTTCTCTGAGGATTACACACAAGTTGATAGACATTTAAGCAATCATTCTCTTGCATCATTTTCAAGAAGCTCTGTGAACTTTCCTAAGTTCATTCGGGCAACCCTAAACGGCGTGCCCCGTCTGGGTCGTATATTTTTCTCATATTATTCCTCCTTTTTTGTGGAGAGATGAAAGTTACAGCGGGGACCTAATTGCTGTGGTGTAGTGGCTCTGTCATAAAAGCCTGCCGCTCGTTTTAACTCCAGTCCTGCTGGTCTGGAGCAGCTGGCTGTCTTAGACTTTTATTTCTCTTTACACAATGTCTGTTTAAACCAGAGGGAGTGGGTGAATATATGTCTGAAGAAAATGTCGCGCTTCAATCAGCCACTCGCAGTTTGGAGCTCTCGGTTTGAAATTACAGGGAGGGAGAGGCGGGGTTAAAGGGGAGCCGGACATGAGCTGCGGGTCAAGCAAAGATACGTTTCATTTGGTAAAACACATGTGGAAATTCTCTTAGTTTATATATCTGTTTGTTTGCCCTTGGCACGCAAATATAACTCGCTGAACAGTTTCAGTTTACTCCTCATCTTCTCCGCAGACTCTTAAGGTTGTTATTTTGCCCTGAAAAAGACATACAGTTAATTAGAAGGAAAACTTTCCTCGTGACAAAAAAACCAGAACCAGCGGGGGTCCATAAGGGGAGAAATCTTATATAAGGAGATAGTTTCTTCTCTTACGTGGCTTCACACTTTACACCGTTTGTGAGTCTGTCTCCTGGGCTGCAAGATTATTTACAGTTTGGCTTGACGCAAAGCTGCTGGATTAACACACGCTACAGAACCGGACCACAGCTGAATTAGCATGCAATTGTTGCTGCCTTCAAGTGCAATGTGCATCTGAAGCGTGTCCAGCAGAGAAACCACAAAAGCTGTTCACAATTGGAAAGTTTTGGAAGGGCAAATTAACCATATGTGTTTTCTTTGGAAAGTCTGAGGAAATACCAAAACAGAAAGTATTTTGCAGAACTGATGTGACGATGACACAAGCCTGGGATTTTCTATCCCTTTCTGCACTGCATCTGCTCCTTATTTCTGTCCTGTTATGTTTGCACAATCCTATAGAAGAGTTTTGTATTTTTAGTTTTAATAAATGCTCATTTAAAGGAAGAAAACAAAGTAATACAAATTATTTAGATTTCACTTTGCAGATTTTCTACTTTCAGGTTCTGTGATAAAGTTGTAGTGGCAGATTTTCTCTAAAACTATGACAAATTAAATCCTTGTTGGCAGTATAAAAGCCAGCCTATTGTAATAGCACAGCTGCAGCAGGAGTTAGCCACACATGTGTAGCCGCCCTGAGTCCTTCCAGCCACTTAAAGTATTCATAAACAATGACTGAACAATAAAGTGTGACTGACAGCTCTCATTGTTTCCCTTACCTTGCCTCTTTTCTTCCCCCTGCTGACTTGCACCTGCCACATAACATTTGCCTTATTTTTTATTTTTGTTGCTTATAAATCTGCCCTTAGAGCAGAACAGAAACCTGTGTGGTGTTTTGTTTCAGAGTCCCAGGATGGGAATTACAAGTCAGACGTGAGCAGCAAGCCCAGGAAGGAGAGGACGGCGTTCACCAAGGAGCAAATCCGAGAGCTGGAGGCCGAGTTTGCCCACCACAACTACCTAACCAGGCTAAGGCGCTACGAGATCGCCGTCAACCTCGACCTCACTGAAAGACAGGTATGTTCCAGCCCACCCGCCGCTGCCTGTTTCCCCCTGGGTTTAAACATTATTGAACCCTCTATTAGCACATTAATGCCATGTTGTGAAAACAAAAGTGGCCTCAGGTCTATGAGGAAGCTTTTTAGCTGGCTACTGTTTTTTTCGTTGCTTCGTTGTGAGGGCTATTGTGCTCCAGATGTGGCTATGTGACGGGACTCATATTCCAGATGTTCCTGTCTATTCTTTCAGGCAGGCCACAGTCAAGACGGGGAGATGGGTTAAAGGAAGTGCTGTCTAGCAAGTCACTTCCTCTCTCCCACCACCCATACAAGTACAAATTGGTCTCCGAGCGTAGGCCACTCACTGTAAAATGCAGGCACATGAAATGAATAACAGGAGACAAATGGCTGGGGGAAGGAAGCGTCGTGCGGCCTGTTGTTCTATGACACCCTCTTGGAAGCAGTAACTCATACCTCGGTGACACCTTTTCGTGATTTTTGCAGAGTGACACAATGTGAAGATCACGCTGGAGTTGGAAATGCTCATAGAGTTTCGGGTGATGTCTCGGAGGCAAATCGCATGATAAAATGCAAAATATATCAATGTTTTATAGAGTATAAAGTTTTATATCTCTCATAAAGTACAAAAAATATTGTTGACATTGTGGACAATAATTTTTTTTTTTTTGGTTGTAATTTTTTTATATATCTGTACCACATTTGATTGTTTTGAAAATGGTGAGGAACTCACCTAGTAAATAAAATTAATTTAAAAATAAAAGCTGAGTTGCAATATTTTCCCAGCCCTCATGAATTCACTTTCAGTGCCTAAACCTAAACAGACAGCAGATTAAAAAAAATGTGAAGTCTAAGCCAAATGTACATAAGTCAGATAGGGGGCCCCGTACGGCCTGCTTGCTGACAATCTCGAATAGCTCTGAGAGAAATTCAAAAATTGCTATTAGCTTGTGATGCTACAGAGCCGTACAAAATATGACTCCATAGGTGACATCCAAAACTTCAAAATGAGCTGGTGAATATTCAAAAGGATCTCCAATCAGATGTAACTAAAGACATTAACTCTGGCGCCACAAGTAAAGCATGCATGGACAGACCCATCATGCTGTCCAACAATAAAATGAAAAAAAATATTTCTATTTATCCTCAAAGGGAAATGATATGCTAGCATTTTTTTTATTATTATGAATTAATTCATTGTTATTCAAAAAATATTCATGTAAGTCCCGAGAGAGATGGCTTTTTGGCAGGAATGACCTCCTGTAGCCTCTCCCTGAACACATTCAGTGTGTCCTCTGCTCTTCTTTTGTCAAAACGTGGATGTGAAAAACCTGTTTGAAACAGAATTCATAACTCTTTTTCTGTGCTGAAAAAACTAACCGGAGTTTAATTCCTTTGGGGGGCATGGATGCTAAAAGTGTGCAACACTCGCTGTGCAGTTTAAAGAGATTCAGATGCCTACAAAGAGAAATCTGCCTGTCAGCAAATAAAAAAAGTCCTCCAGGTGTGTTTAAAAGGATTTTCAGAGACATGTGAATTCTCAGTCCTTAGTCTGAAAGCACCTGTAAACTTGGGCTTTAAAAAAAAGAGTCAAATGCATCATAAAGTCTCAAAGTAATGCTCTGCTTTTGGTTCAAATTACGAAGGCGCAGAAACTCTGAGCCCACATGGCCACCAAGCACAGTTCGCCACCCTAAATCCACTGCAGCCCAGACTGCTGCAATTAATCTTTCTGCGGCTTCAAAATGTGCTCAAGATTTCTTCAGCTCACGCACCATACATTGTGTGTGACTTCAGTTTTGTCTGGGAAAATATACAGTGGGAGATAGTGAGGTAAATATTGGCAATACAATCAGTTGGCCACGGTACTTGATTTATGCTGCTTGAGCTGGATGTTTAAATGTCTTCGTAGGCTGTGAAAACTGGAACATTTTTAAAGACGGCAGCAGGGGAGCATCAGACGAAGACATCTTGCATGCTTGGAGTTTAAATCCAGGCTAAAGTTGGTTAAAAATGAAACCCCGGTAGATCTCTGCCTGTTTGTCTGTGACATATCAAAACACATTCAACTTTCATCTAGAGTTTGCATAGTTTTAAAGTGGATGCTTCAATTGTAAACTACAGCTCATGAATGCAGTCAATATTTTTTTTTATGCACCAGGTTGCAATAAAATAAATTGAGTGGCCAGTTAGGACTTTTGCTACTTAATGGCAAGATCTCAGTTTTCGGCACAATCGCACCAAAGGTGTAATTCCCAGAGTCTCAGTAGTGTGTGGGTGCCTGCATGTCTTGAGAATAACCCATGTCTGGGTTGATATAGAGCCATAAATAAGTGACCCTTTGCTGCAGCCTTCGCCCCCTCTCCTGCTTTCAGAAAAGGCCCCAAGGCTTGTAAAGAATCTGCGGTGATACCCAGCACGGCGTACGCCCCTGACGTTTAAGACAAACGTTTGTGCTGTCAACTAACTTCCTGGCCATGTGACCCGCTCAGTCCCCTCGGAATGACACTCCCCAAAAATAAACCCACCCCACCCTGTGTG
>JAPMNP010717242.1:0-14642 GCA_029874935.1 Atherina boyeri | reverse complement strand
CGTCATCAATTCTCCCGTGTTTAGCCTACCGCGGCTGACAAGGAAGGCTATGTTGGACAGTTAGCCGCAAACACCAAGGGAGCATGCATCATTCCTGAAATGTGTAGGAAATAGCCAAGACTTTATTGTGTACACTCTTGAAGGAAAGGTTTGCCAAAAATAAGTTCCATTGAAATGCAACACACAAACAGGCATTAGTGCTCACGTCTATATGCTCACCCAGTCTATTTGTGATTATACAAAAACTATGAATAAAATATGATGAGAGCCAAAGGAAAACCCACAGAACATTCATGCAAGTCTGTGCTTAAAGAAAAATAATGCCTTAATCAACAAGCAGTCCAATATGTACAACGTGCAGTGAGGTGTGTGTAGTAACTGTGTTTGTGCATGTGTTAGAAATAGTCCTCCTTGGTCAGAAACAGTAGGGGACTGATTGGTTTGTCAAGACAAGCTCTGTATGTATGTGCATGCATGTGTTAGTGAGTGTGTTTGTGTGTTTGTGTGTTTGTTTGTGTATACGCCTGCATCCATTTGATTCCAGCAGGGTTCCCTGCGCAATCTCCACACAGTGACACGGCTGATGATGGCTGTGCTGCTGTGATTTGTTTCCTACGCCTGTCTGGGTGTTTCCCTCACTTCCTCCAGTGCAGCACAGCCGTCTACCTAGCTGTCAGAAAATGGGGAATCACCCATCTATGCTTATCTGTTACATCCACACACTCCAGGTAAAATCTTTCATCTTCAGCTGCAAGCAGAGAATAACCAGCAGAAAATAGTTTCAAAACAGGTCAGAAGGAAGACATAGAGGAAAGAGGAGAGGATATTCACACAAAAAAAAGGCTTTTCTACATTGTGCAAAAGGTAAAGACTACAGGCTGGAAGTAAAAAAACAAAAAGGTTTGAAATGTAGCGGTTGTCATTTAACTTGAGGAACCAGAACAGTATATAAAGAAGCTGTAAGAAATGGAAGGCAGGAAGACGATATCATGACAACAAAACAAATCAAAGAAATGCATTGCTCCAAGATCTACAAATAAAAGACAATGCCTTAAACCTGCATTCTTCTTTCTGATGGTCAGCAGGAGGATAAAAGATTGTTAAAAGTTCCATGAGAAAATGACCCAGTTTTCAGCAGATTTGTTTCTTCAGCAAGCCTTTTCATAAGGGGATAAATGTCTCAGTCGCTAGTCATTACTAAGATACAATGTCAGGTTTCTGTAAATAATAGTCCCATTTAGAGAGAACAATAGATAAACTAGGGGTTTGATGGGGTCACCCACAGATTGACAAGTCTCGACCTTATATGTCTAAATTTGACAGGATACAATATCGGATTTCCTTTCAAATTGTAGTCTACAAACAAATAGGTGATGTCACCATACACAAGCCATGTAATACTTTATATTTACTCTCCCTCCTGGCATAAATTAAACCTTGGAAAACTAATCTGTGCTCATGAAAATGATACATTTTAAAAAACTAGTCCTTTATGCTTTCAGGTCAATTAGATTAAACCCTTCACCTTTGCTTCATTTAATATGTGCACATATATCAATATTCAAATTAACCCTGCTGCACCCTCTGTTCCACTCAAACACTCCTGAAGTTTCCACCATGACTGTGTTATCAAACAGCTAATAACTGGTTGTTAATGTTGAATACAATTTCTTTCCTTCTGTCAGCTTCGTCATGGCCTACCTTGCTAGATGACTTGATTGGTTTCTAAGGTTTTTACTAAACTAATCTTCTTTTTTTTTATAATAATAATTTTCCTTGGCATGCTGCTGTTCATAGGCAGAAATTCTCAACCATGACCCTAACTGCTTATTTCACTCATGGTATTTCTTTTGGCATAAAAACATAGAGACCAATCCCAATCCAAACTTGAATTACAGAGTTGGTGATAAGCAGATTTTAAGGAAGTTAAAATTCCTGATATTGACATAAAATACAAGATTCTTTATAAAATCCTACATGAAATGCGTTTGAATTATCCTGAAAGGCATAGATTGGGATTGTTTATTAACTTTGCAGCAATGTATGTATTTCACATGTTAGTTAGAAGCCTCAGATGAGCTCTGTGCCATCACCTGCTCAATCGTAATACTGATGATACTGGGAGTGTTTAAACAATACCCAAGCCACTCTGCCAAACAACTATAAATAATAATAATTTCAGATTATCCACAGGACTTCTTTTTGCATTATACTCAGTAAAAAAAATACAGAATGTTTATCTGCACAGGCTAACATGTGCTTATTGGTATTTTCATCAAACTTTATTGAAAAACATGATACAGGACCTATTGACAAAGTAAACAATGGCTGATGAAGCTTAAATTTAGGATTTTCTTTAATGATTAATAATGTTTACTTGCACCTTCTATACAGCCCCCTTATAACAACTGCATCTAAACACATGATCATTAATTTATGTGTTCACAAACCTGGCCCTTCTTATTGGTGCAGATGTTGTTGACAGTTGCATTAATAAGCATATGTTCACAACAGAACACCATTACACAATATGATTCAATTTAGACATTCAACTTTCACGGCATGTAACTGCAAAAAAAAAAAGAAAAGCTTATTGTATTCACAGCATTTTGTGGCAGTCTACTCAAACAGCACCCACCCCCTGACAACAACACACAACCACCCACATGCACACACTAACACCCGGAACACCCCCAGGTAGCCTCATGGAAGTGGTATATTCCAACAATGTTGGTCTTCATGGGTTGTCATAGAAACATCAATGATGATTTCTCTTATAGAAAGGCATTACAATAATTCTCAGCCATGCAAAAAAGTAAAAAAAAAACATTTCCTGCTCTCTGCCTTTACCTGTCTTCTCACAGTCACCATTCCTTTTTTGAAAAAAAAAAATCGTGTTTTTACATCATTGTTTTTCCACAACCTTGAGCTCTTGCAACTTGGTCTCTTTCAAGCAGGAGCAACACCTTTTTCTGTCTATCCACATCCCCACTCCCAATCTGAAAATCAACATAAATAAAACACTTTGACCACTCTGAGGACATTGTGTTTGTGTGTGACATGAGAGGAGAGCATGTGTGGGAGCAATATGAGAGTGTATGTCAAGTTCTGTGTCAGTGTTGCGTGGGGGCTGCAGTCTGTAGCAGTGGGTTTAGGACTATCTGTATCCA
Source organism: Atherina boyeri (assembly GCA_029874935.1). NCBI lineage: Eukaryota > Metazoa > Chordata > Actinopteri > Atheriniformes > Atherinidae > Atherina > Atherina boyeri. The sequence goes on along the minus strand of JAPMNP010717242.1, from coordinate 11,472 downwards.
CCCCCTGTTTTATGTCTGTGTGTGTTACAGTAAGAGATGTACTTTATCTCAAACATCCATTGGATGATTCACCCAGCAAATGGTGGTCTGTGTGTTTCTTTGTGAAAGTGTGTGTTTATTCACACATTTAATGGATCACACGGTGAGGAAAGTAGGTGAGCTGGCAAATACAGAGAGGTTGGACTCAAGAAGATGAAAGAATACACATGCAGATTATAAGAGTTACGGCGCTGAGAAATCCACCTGAATCATCTAACTCGATTTAATTGAATGCTTGCAAAGATAAACAAACACAGTAGAAGATGCATAGGTAAAAATAACAGGAGTTTTCTTTTTTAGTAGGTATTTTCTCAGCCACTCTTTTGATTTTAAACTAAATATTAAGTCCTCTTGTATAGTATTGCTCATTTATTTTTGGTGCAACAAACAAAACAATCAACTTGAGTTCATATAAGTTTGCAAATGGAATACAATAATTGCTGCAGTAATTTTAACAACTTTGACATTTATCTGCTCTTTTTGGTTTATTTTGAATTCCTGGGTTATTGGAGTCTTTCTTTCCAGTGCAGTGGGACATCCCAATCTTTACCACAACGTGCAGCTGCCATCCTTGCCAATGCTCTTGTTAAACAATTAATAGAGGCACCAATATGACACTTTAAAGAAAAGAAGCTGTAAAAGTTGTAGGTGAAGTTGGTAAATCTTGGTGAAGTCCAATAGCTAAGTAACAATTCAGTTTATTTTCTAAAAAGTGAAATGCATAATAATAAACATGAAATGTAAATATGCAAGATTTTAGCAAGGCTAATTTCTATCCTAATTTCCATCTGGTGGTGGTGGTGCTGGTGGGGGGGTGGGGGGTCATCTAACTATAACGCTTGCAGACAAATTTAGTTTCAATAATGTTTACTTTCAGGCAGTTTTTAGAGGGGAGTTTCTTATATCTTTGAGTTTTAGTAAGATTGAATCTATTTAAGGGATTCATTTTTCATTTATAAATATAGATATGTTTTCTAAAGGGTTGGTTAGATAGTTTAGATCAGGGTTTCTTAACCTTTTTTATTTCTTAACCTGGGGCCCAACCTTTCCAGCACAAAGTGGTCTGGGTCCCATTCAGATATTAACACTGTATCTCTTGGTTTGATTTGTATTTGTAACTAAACATTAATCCACTTGCAGTTTAATAGCTAAAACCTTGTAAAATGTGACCTGATAAAAGATGTTGAAGAAAATATGACCTGTTACGATTAGACGTGTATGAGAAACAGCACATACAACAAGATGCCCAATAGGTTGATGACTCATGGAATGAAATCAGACTCCTGCAAGAATAAATTTAAAAGTCCAGGTTAGGGCAATAAACACAAAATCTACTAAATATTAGATTTTACGACAAGTGAAAGAAAAAAGGATGGACTTGAGGGAAAAAATAACGGAAAAATATGGAAATTTGATGAATAAAATGATACACCGTTAAAAATGCTTTTATTATGATAAAAGGTTCAAATCAAATAATTTCTAAATATATAGCCTTAAGTTTATTTAGATACTTAAAAAAAATATTTATAACAGGTTATAAATTCTCAGTCTCTCTGTATATATCTCATAGTAAACCTGCAACTTTGTTTTTCGCCGTCTGCGTTCAGCTTTTCGACATTCTCATTTTACAGCTCTTACCAGCGTGGCATTTTTCCATGGGGCTCTCTTGTTGGCAGTGAATACTTTCACCTTGGTGGGAGCAATGACATCGATTATGCTTTTAATTTTACCTTTGAAATGATCCACAAGCTCATCAACTGAGGGTCGGGAGAGAGATAATCTCATCTTTTGATAACCTCTGTTTGGGCATTTTTGTTGACAATAGCCACTTTTGGACTGTAGGAACGTTTTGAAGTTCCTAAAACCTTTTCAGAAATGAGGCCATTTTTTTCATGCATTCTGAAATACTGTATGCACATTTTTCCTGGAACAGGCGCTGGGGGTCGCCATTGGCAACAATTATGCTGCAACTGTGGGCTAAACTTCCAGTGCGCTAGTGGAAATCGCTGTTGTCTACGTTTAGCCAACCCGATCTTTAGAAAGCTTAGGGCTTGAATAAGACGGCTGAATGATGTCTACACTTAGCTTAAAGAGGCTACATGCAAGGTTTTGCCCAAAATAAACAAACAATAGCCTTTTTGTTTGATCATTTATGACTTAAACATCTTTTGATGAACATACTAACACCTTGTCGGCTCACCACAGGTGCACCTATAAGCCTGTAGCCAATTATTACTTGTAATAATTTTTCGCGTGCTGTGTCTACGGATGTGACATCAAGCTGTGACGTCAATGTTAAACATTTCAGATCACGCTGCCCCCACCGGTAGAAAACAATGAGCCTAAACTCGCAAGTGGAGTGTGTATTTCATCACAATGGATTGTGAGAATACACAGAGCGACCCAGCACAACTCAGACACCAACAGAAACTCCACATCAAACTGCATGCAGCGAGAACAAGCAGCCAAAGGTGTCAGTCGCGAGTTGAAATTTCAGAAAACTGCATATAGCCTGTTTAAAACTAACCTTCTTCATAATAGCAGCTGCATAGCTGCAACATCGTCCTGCACCTGCTATACAGGTACAGGCTGCTGTCTCAACTTCCCCTGGCACTGACGCTCGGACCCACGCCTGGTGGTGAGCGATAATCAGGGCTTGACTTGGTTCCACGTCAGCTTTAAGATACACTAACTCGTTCTTCACATATCTAATTAATTCAAGTCCTACTCTATCAATGTACTTAATTAGAGAAAGCAGGGGTTTATCACACCGCAGAGTCACAGAATGTTGCGTCACTTCGGTCCTTATCAAGGTTGCGTATGCAACATGAAAAGGTTACCCCAGGAAGGGTAGTTATTAAAACAAAAATTGAGGTGGACCATTTGTAAAACTGCGTTCTTAGAACTCCTCTGTCCAAAAGCAGCTAATAATAGCACTCTCAAAGAAAACACAGGAATGATCAGACAGAGCAACATTTGTCACCACAGCCTTGAAAATATTCAGACCTTTAGAGATGACTAGATCCAGACAGTGTCCTCTGTTGTTTTTTCTTTGACATGCTGAGTTAGATCAAAATGATCAAGAACACATCACAATTCTTTGGTTCCTTTGTCCTGGGAGTTAGCAGCATGAATGTTAAAAAATCACCAATAACAACTTCAAAGTCAAAATCCACACAGATTATTGACAGCAGTTTAGCAAAGTCATCAAAAAGGTTGCACGGTGTTTAGGTGGCCTGTATGTTAAGGAACAAAACACAGGAGGGGGAGTTTATCTGGAGAGCCACATACTAAAACAAAGTTTTTATAAGACATCTGTCTGCATTGGAGGAAGTCATTAAACAGAACAACCACTCCTCCACCTTTCTGATGAGATCTAGCTTTACTCACAGAGCTTAAGTTTATAGGAGTTGCTTTGATAAGAACAACTGAATCATTTTCTCTATCTAACCAGGTTTCTGTTAAAAACAAGTTTGTGCTTTGCAGTAAAATCATTGACTTTTTCCTGACAAAGATCGGACATTTAAGCTAGCTTCAGTGGGATAAGAGTACTATCTGGCCTGTTTTTGTTATGGGCAGGCTGATGCTGGTGAGGAGTAAAAACAAGATTTGATAAATTTACAGAATATACTGTGCAAACTTTGTTTATATGGAAGTCTCCCAGCCTTCTTTTTGTAACCTATCAAAACGGGATAAAGGATACTTGCATGTCGGGCCCCAGCTTATCCCGGGTGAGAGCCATTAATACCCACATAGTTGCAGCCTGGACCCATGTAAAATTCTCACAACTGACTCACATGCAGCAAGCATCCCAGTCTTCTCAGGCAAATACACCAATGGCTTTTTCTCCATGTTGATTTCCATATTTTTATTGTTTTTCTTCAGTTTTTTAAAGTCATGTTTCCAATGTCTCAACCAAGCTCATTGATGGTATTGTAGGGATTAAGTGACAAACATTTCCACTTTGTCAGATGAACACTTGGACAGAAGACTCAAAAGGCTCGAGCGTCTTGGCTTTTTTGTTGATTGTATATAAAATCAACAAAAAAGCTACCATAGTCATACTCATAGTTATTTTGAGATTATGTGACATTTAGCTGCAAAGCCATTAAAAATCTAATTATCTTACATTTGAAAAGACAGTAATTGCCAGAAGCCAGTAGACAGAATAATAAGAAAAAGAAGAAAGACAGTTTAACAGAAGAGCCGGGAGAGATAACACAGACAGAAATCTAACACGATACCAAAATGAAAAAAATTGTTGGTGAGGGGAGGAACCCCCGTGAAGTGAAGCAAGCAGAGAAGTCAGCAGCTTAAACACTGACAGAAGGAGATAGACGGTACATAGAAATAAACATGTGCCCTCCGGAAAGGGAGCTGGACAGAGAGAAAAAAAGATAGAGAAAGAGTAAGAATTTGATAAAACATGAGAAGTAGATAGTGATGAAGAATGGAAGACTGACAGAGAAAGTGAGAAAGTGAGAGTGGGAGGACATGGCACATCGAAAGGTAGGACCTTCATTATGCAATGAGGACAGACAAGGGAATAACACACAGAGAAACACACATTACTTCTAACATGCTCTTGTTTGCACGCCTACACACCCAAAACACACAGAAGCACAGATGCAAGCTAATTCAGAGAGGATTGCCCAAATTACACAAGGCAGAATTTCTCTCGCAAATGACAGCATGCTCTCTAATCTGCTGACCTTTGGACAGGGTGAGGACACCGCCTCGGGGAGAATGTGAGGGAGACACAGAGAGGAGGGAGAGGAAATGTACTGACCATGATGCCTGTGAGCAGACAGACTCCTTTGCCACAGTATGTGTGAGGAACCATGTCTCCATAGCCGATGGACAGGAAAGTGATGGAGATAAGCCACATGGCTCCAAGGAAGTTACTGGTCACATCCTGAGCATCGTGATACCTACAAAGAAATACCCCCCAGCATTTAGTGGATAAAGTCAGCCGATAGTAAAAGTTATAAATAATAACAGAAAACAAATGGCTCACTGGATCTGTCTGCAAATGTGGGCGTCACAACTAAAACGCGTGTTCTGACAAAGAACATAATACATAACTGTATCTATTGCCTCCATCATTCCTGCCTCACACGCAACACTGTTACCATAGCAATTAAACCTGGTGCAGATCTGATGAGACATAATATTCTTTAAAAGAAAAAGAGCCATTCAACAGATAAATGATTTTTGCCTTGAATGTTTGCAGTAGATACAGTACATTAACTCTCCAAGCTCTGATCCAAAGTCTTGGATTAACAACTTGCTCAAAGCGTTTAATACTTTTTAAACTTTTGGTATAGAGAGGAGAGGAAATGCCAATTAAAGTCGATTGTGGACCAAACTAAGGCTTCCCAGCAGATCGCCAATAGTGAATGTAATCAAGCATATTAACCAACTGACATTTTCCCTAATTTCTTAAATTATCTCCAAAAGCATTTGAACACATCAAAAGAGTGAGTCATTTTGTGATGTGATGGTGCATCAATAGCATTATACAAGTCAGAAAAAAATGCATCATCAACCTTTAATTGTAACGGAAGAATGTGGTTGTTTGCAATAGTACTCTTCAAAAACAGAGAGGCATATGTTTGCGGGTTATTACATTTTCTATCTGGCTGCTGAATCAAAGATAGGTCGATATATAAGTAGTCTGCACAGCCATATGTTCACTGCTGTTATAAGGACAACGAGTTTCTTTGTGCAAATGAAAAACCCCAAAATAAACCAAACAATACAAAAAACTAGATTTTAGCAGCGGAAAAAGCAATAATTTTCCTTTGTGTGTTTGCAACTTGGTTTTAATCCCACTGGTCCATTATCTAGGATCCATCGGTAGCAAAAAGTAAACAGTTTATAAAAGATTACAGCATTGTGATAAGCTTATAAAAAGGGCATTTGTGCGTATGATTTTTTTTCTTTAACAATTCTCTTTTTAAAGATCATACAACTTTCTTCTTGATGAGCTGACCTCGCATATAGCTGCTGTAGTTAATGTACAGTAATATGGCAAATCCCTTTGTTTAGTAGCCCAGGTCTATTATCCCAGCCCCTAAATATTCACCTGCAGCTTTACCATTTGGTAGAGCAAATTTCCACTCACTATAATAAGTCTTAACAACATTTGTAGAATTAAGCCTGTCTGAGCCCTCTCTACCACTTGGTTTGTAATACCAAAAGTAAATGTTTGCTATCCCATTGCTGTTTCAGATTTTGACAATTTAAGAGTTTTGAGCTATACTCAAATACATCATTAACTGCTATTTCAGCCATTTATTAAATAAACACTGATTCTTGTTATCATTTTCCAAAGGAAAAAAACATGCAAAGAAAACCTTTTCCATTGCCTTTTTTTTAGTGTTATATGATATATGATATAGTAAGTATACAAGTCAAATACAGGTCATGTTCTTTTTCTGCACTGACCTCTCACACACCCGTACGGTCCAGGCAGCGATGATCCACAGAGAGATGCTGAAGACCAGCAGCACCGTCCCAGGGCAGATAGTCATGAGTGTTTTCATTACAAACCGTGTGTTAAAATGGACCTGAAATACACAAATAATGCACACTCAGTAAAAGGGCGCTGATAAATGAAACTGTTCCAGACATCTCATCTGTAGTTATAGTAAAGTCCACCCATGAATTCTCATCCAGAGAGCTCTTTCTCATACAGACTTGAAGTTTTACTAATTAAGTCTTCAGAGTAGCTTTTGATAACAGTGGAACTCAGAGATTCTCACTGTAATTGGGGTCAAGATCATATCTTGCCCTCTGACTTTGGTCAAGCTAAACAGTGTCTTTGAGTAATTGGCCTGTTTTATAATAGTTATTATATCTGACTCACTTGTCAATAAGAGACAGCCTATCAAGTTCTGGCAGATGGATCGTTTGATGGTTGAGGCCTTGAAGGGTAAACCAGCTGATAAATGAGTTGTCATTTTAAAGCAGCACTTCAGTGACAGCTTTAACTTCTCTCCTTGTCACCATCAGCCTGAGGGTCAGAGCAATGCCATCGCACATATACTAGCAAACTGCTAGATTACTCATTTTAAGTTTATCCCATTTTCACTGCTACTCTCCCCTTCTCTAACTTAGTCTGCATATTTCTACAGTGAGCTACATCCCTATATCCTAATCTTACAATAATATTTATTGTTGAACTTCATTATGAACCTGGCACTAATCTGTTATTGGATGACTTGTACACATTTTTTCCATACTCATATTCCAGTTTCATTGCAGTCTTTCCTTTCATGGCTCATTTGAGCCATATGCAATATCATGTTCCCATTTCACGCTCCCATCTCATATTGCTTTATGAAAGACCCACAATAGCTTACATGTACAAGTATCTTTGCACAATCACAAAAATGAGAGGAACGGGTTTGAGTTGGCAGATGAAAAGAAACAAGCAGTCCACAAGGACAGAGGAGAAAAAATATCTGATATGTAGAAAGAAGGAATAGAAGGGACAGGATCGGCAGGCTGGATTTAGAGGAAGGAGCGCTTGACCTTAATACCTTTACAACGTCATTCCAGCTAAACCTTTGACAACAGCAATCTCGAATGCATGTTGTACAGACACACACCTGCAAATAAACAAACAAACAAACAAACAAAAAAACACTTCTGACCTTATTAAGGGCACCTATACTCCGAGAGGAGGCATCAGTGAAGAGTTTGCTGTGAAGAAGCATGACTCTGGCAATGAGGTAGAGGCGCAGGAACATGGGCACACTCAGCACCATGTCCAAGTCAGCCTCGGCCTGTGAAGGTGCATAGGAGAATGCCAGCCGTGCCCGCCACTGAAATTTAAATTCCCCAGGCACAGGATGCACCGCAGACACCAGCAGCTCCAGAGCGATCAGCAGAACCCTCTCCATCGTCATGGCGATACGCCAGTCGTCCGCTCCATTGTCGATGACAAACAGCTGCAGGGACAGGAAGGGCATGAGAAGAGTCAAATGAGCAAAGGTGCAGCACTTCTTTTAATACGTCCCTGTTAAACCTTCATCATGATCCTCTGTTGGCACAGTCTTCTCTTGAATACAGCGGGACTGATGCAGTGATTATAGAAACCTGCAGCAAATCAGACTAAATGTCTTTCCTGAAATGGAAAACTAAATCTATTTAATCAGCAGTTCATTCACCAAACAGATTTTTGGCCCGTTTTTATTTGACCTGCAAGGCGTGTCCTGCTAAAATTAAATGAGATGTTGAGTCATCTGGAGCATTGACTCTTATGTAAAACAGGTTCTAATTACCAAAATAACATCACTTATTTATTTATTTATTAGATAAAGAAAACTACCATTACACTACCTCTGTTGGTTTCATGGACACAAGCCTGCCAATTATGAGCAGATTAGGGCAGAAGGTCTAGATGCCCCCCTTCTAATGAAAAACCAAAGGTTCTCCCCAAAGAGTGGTTTGCATAAATTTGTAAACATAACTAATCAGTCTGGAATAATACTGTATGATAATGTAGTGTAAGCTCTGATATAATTATAGATACATATATTCTGTTTCCCTGCTCATAAGCTAGGCAATGAGCCCTCAAATCTTAGATATTTTTTGTGCTTTAAACATTCAACAGAATAAAAATTCAAAACTGTGATCACAGGGCACTTTGTTTACTGCATTATGATGATATCATCTTGTTTGTAAGCATAGAATCCACATTGGTACACACAGTTGTCATGTTTGTATTTCTTTGGTGGTACAAAGGCTATCCACAAAGTGTCATACACTGTTGAGCTTTCCACAAATTTCCCAGAAAGCAGGTATGCAAATATATGTCATGTCAATTTTAGTTTGTTAAAGTAACATCAGAAAGAAAAAAAATCTATGGATTTTGTTTGTCGGGTCTGTTGAAATATACCTAAAATGGTTAGTCCGACTGAAATTGCACTCAACCAAATTCTCAAGAACCGGCTAACATGGCCAGACAATGGAGTTAATTTATATGTTCAGAGCAACAAATCCACTTTACTGAGACAGTCATATCTGTCATTTCTTTACACCCTTATGACTTATAATAGTGTCCTGTAAAATGCTATTTCCACAAGCAGTATGAGCAAAAATAAATAAAAACAGCATCTTATAAGTGTTTTGACATTGGAGCAGACATCGTTGTCAAATCTATAGTTTAAACAAGCCACAAAGTCTGCAAGAAGAATGAGGAGGGTGGATGGATGGAGGTATGCATAATAAGACATCCATTTAACTTTCAAAACTTTTAATACTTCCTTGTTGCATTCAAACAAAAACATTGCTTTTATACAGTCAGAAAATAATGGTAATTTGGGCTAAAATATGTTCTGATTAAAAATGCAACCATTGCTGTCCTGGACACCATGACCATGGACTGGTTGCAAATGTTAGATGTGAACACAACACATTATGACAAAGCTTGGCTATTTCCATTTGGCTTTAGGCAGTAACAATCCACGAGAAATAGATCAGGATTTGAGCTATAATTCACATAAATACACTGTATCCCTTTTACAACTAAATGGTCTTTGTCATGGTCACCATTTTCACTCTTCACATGCAGCCACTCTCAAGACCACAAAAGGTTGCATATTCTTTCAAAGCAAAAATATATATTAATCTGTATCTGCCTGCATGAACATATGCCAATTGAGAACGAAAACAGTATCATTAAGTGGGAGACAAACTAGCCTTCACTGTTCACATCACAAACTTTCATCCAGAAGTAGAAGAAGAACGTGGCATATAGAACAAGAAGCTGGTAATAACCTAGAATCATGTGCAACTCATTTGCAAAAGTGAAGTGTACAGAGCATATAAAATGCACAGAATATTTCAGCTCACCCGTCTACAAAGTAAAAATTAGCCACCAGCTAAAACGTTTGTCAGTTGTTTTGGTCCATGATCTAATACGTCAAGGAAAAATATTATTATAAAGATATTGCCGTATTGTTTAGTGAAGTCAGACAAACTTTGGTTATCAATTCCACCTACATATTTGTATACCTGGACAAGGACAGCAGTACACTTAAATGGCCAAGTCAAGCCATTGCCATGGCTTGGCCTTAAAGGACAAGTTCGGTATTTTACACTTAAAGCCCTATTTTCAGATTGTTTATGATGAAATGGAACGATTGTGATTCAAATTTGGACACATGYTGCTGGAACGAGCTTTTACGGTTTTTGTGGCAGCACCCCCCACCTCCACAATGGCTGTGGTAACCACAGGAACAATCATTCCTAAAACTCATTAAACTTTCGTTTATAAAGACATGAAACTGACTGAGTGGTCAGGGGTGTTCACTGATATGTTCACGCAAAAGTCGCTGCAAAAGACGCTTTCTAATCTGCTGGGTGGAAATAAACCACCGTCAGATCAGGCTGGTGAAAGCCAGACTAAGTTTCAGGCAGTTCAGGAGCACAATCATGTGCAAGGATGAATAACTTTGTCAGCTATAACTCAAAGAATGAAAGAAAGAACCCAGAAAGATAAAAAAAAAAAAAATCCACACACTGTCATTCATGGAAAACTAAATCTAATCAGCAGGTAACCCTCATTTCAGTATGTGCAATGATTCTCTCTTATTCCTGTAAATGACCAGTATTTTGAGTGTAACTATAATTACCATTGATTAAATGATCAAGATTAATTACACTGGTACAACTCTAGCTTTTTAAAAAAAAAAAAGAAAATCTATCATCAACTGAGCATATTTATATATATTTGATGAAATAGTGTTTCTTTATGTTCCCAGCAGGAATTGATCTTGAGAAAATGTATTGTTTATTGTCCTCCCCAAAGTGAAATTAAATATCCATCCTCTTCACTAGTATTACTTTAATTGCAGTTTTCCCTCCATGTATGTGGCTGTTTCGTGTTCGTAATTGCTATGGTTAATCTTGATATTGTCACCAAAGCTGCTGTTATAAGAAAGTGGTAAGAACAACTTTCATTAGGGGGGCCTTCCTCCAGACAGTGCTGACAGGAGCTGGGGGAGAAGGAGGGGATGGTAGTAGACCTGATTAGAGGAGAGGACGGTAGGAAGAGATGGATGAAGTGCAGGGAAAATGAAGAGATATACAGGAACGATGAAATATCAGGGAAAGGAAAAATCAGTGTAATTTGTGGCTTTTCTGCAAATGCATCACAAAAGTTCAGATGAATTAAATATTTTTACAATATTTCTGAGCCACACTAATCTGGGATGGATATGGGCTGGAATTCTGTCGCACAGAGACTATATTTTTCATTTTTAAATTAAATCACAACATTATGACTCTATTGTGAACTATACTGTCTTTAAAGATACCGTATGTAAGATTCTGGCTAAAACTGGTGCAATCATGTGAAACCGTGGCCTATGTAGGAAATTGCTAAAAATGGCCAAAATAGGTCAATAAAAATATACACAG
>JAPMNP010717233.1:0-12866 GCA_029874935.1 Atherina boyeri | reverse complement strand
CCCCGTCACAACACAAAAACTGCTCAGGAATGGCTGAAGAAACACTACAAAGACCCCAAGCTGTTGACCCGGCCTCCAAACTCCACAGATCCAAATTCAATCAAGCGTCGACTGGAAGTGCTGGCAGAGGCCTGATCAGGAAAACCCTGAAACCCACGGGACACTGAGGACCTGCTGCCAGACACCACAGGACACCCCCACAGGTCCTGTTTCTATTACCCAACTGCTCAGACCTGTTTGGGAAGCAGGAAGAGCACCTACACATCATTTGACTGGTGTTTTTTGTTTGTTTGTTTTTCTAATCCAACAGCAGTCAACATCTTCTACCTTCAGATTTGAATAGAATAACTACAGTCCAACACAAATTAGATACAGCACTGAATTCCTTTAAATGTAGCCAAATGATTCAAAGTGTTACTCTGAAATTACATTTCAGGGTCTCATTATTGCTCATCACAGCTAAATTAATCCCAATCAATAACTAAGATTTCATTACTTAAAAAAGGAGAATACTAAATAATGCATTCTCTAATTTAGGGCCACAATCCTGCAGGTTTTACATGCTTCCCTGCTCCAACACACCTGACTCAAATTAATGAGTCATTGTGCAGAACTTCATGGGCTGCTGGATCCATTTAATTTGAGTCAGGTGTGTTGAAGCAGGGAAACATTAAACACCTGCAGGACTGCGGCCCTCATGGGAACAAACTGAATAGCCCTGCTTAGGGATGTACAAACTACTTTTTTCACTTCCGGTACCGATATCTGAGGTTTGGTATCAGCTGATACTGATCTAATATCTATACAGAAAAACAGCGCTGTTGTCTCGAGTGGAAAAGATGACGAAGAAGAAGTGTTACCAACCCTTAGAACATTGACTGTGCAGGTATTGCACATAGCCGTTGAATGTGCAAGCTGTGGTAAAGTGAAAAAGAAGATAAACTTCTGCAATGTCACAGCATTTATTTCCCTCCAGAAATGCAATAATTTTTCCTCAGGATTTTGTGTTGATGATGGGAAAGTCTGACCACGGTGCAAAGCCTGCTCCAGCACATCACATGACTCCTGCCGTTGTCATCAGGGAAGAATAGTCGGCTGAACTCATTCTTTAGGCACATAATGTTGCTGATCCCAGACCTGATCCCAGACCTGATCCTAGACCTGATCCCAGACCTGATCCTAGACCCGATCCTAGACTTGAACCAAAACCTGATCCCAGACCTGATCCTAGACTTGAACCAAAACCTGATCCCAGACCTGATCCTAGACTTGAACCTGAATCTGATCCTAGATCTGATCCTCGACCTGACCATCCGCTGAACAACCCCAGACCATAGACTGCCCCCCCCCAGGCTTGTACAGTAGGCTCTAGACATGATGGCTGCATCCCTTCCTCCTCCTCTCTTCTTCCCCTGATGCTCCATCTCTCTGGAACAGGGTAAATCAGGACTCATCAGACCACATGACCTTCTTCCATTGCTCCAGATCCAATCTTTATGCTCCCTAACAAATTGACACCTTTTTCTCCGGTAAACTTCACTGATTGGTGGTTTTGTTATAGCTACACAGCTTTTCAGGCCCTTGAGTTCCCTTCACATTGTTAGTGGGGAAATATTCTTCCTTTCACTATTTAGCCTTGCGCTGAGTTCTAAAGGTGTTTCTTAATTATGTGATTACACCAGCGTTTAATGATTGCCAATCACCATCATTCAGGATTTTCTTTCAACCCGTTTTCTCCTGGAAGACAATAGCTCCCCCCCGCCCGTTTAAGTCCTTATCCTTTTAAATTAAGTTTTTAATAATATGTTGGAAAGTTCTTAACCCTGTTTCAGAAGTTTCTGCATCTCCTTCGATGTTTTCTTTGCTTGATGACAATAATTTGACCCTTTTGAAACAGACGGGATGTATCTTCCCACATGGTTGTTTGGTTGCTTAGTTAAATCCAGGTGGCAACTTTATGATGTTCCTACTTTATACTATATTACTAAGGAGTCCAGCGGTGAACCTGCATACGTTTATCCCATGGTTCTGCATATCTCTACAAATAATTGCTTTGGTAAAAAAACAAAAAAACTAAACAAAAACAAACCTCCAATCATGAGACTGGAAAGAAAAACAGTCTTGGCCTCAGCTTCACCCCATGCAGTTCTGAGATTATTCATGATGCTCTGAATTACATCAAGATTATTGTGATATTCATTATCAATTCAGTCTAATTAAGTGCATCCAGGGGTGGTTGTATGTATCTTCCTGACATTACAGTAATTAGTTTCTAATGAAGGTTGAGTCAGCTGCTGAGCTGACTAAAAAAAAAAGAAAAAAGAAAAAAAGCTCGCCATGGCCTAATGGTCTGCAATGATCCGTTCTTTTATAAATACCTCCCAGTCACCTCTCTTCCCATCATCCCCCTCCCCTGTTAAGCCCTTTCGCTTAGACATTTTCTCCCATTTTTCTCCTCTTTAGCCATTCCAAATCTCCAAATTTCCAAGCTCAGCACCATAGCGACGAGGGATGCATCAACGAGGAGGAGGGAGGAAAGCGGGGTTTGGGAAGGTCAGGGTGCAGGGCGGAGGGGACCACCTCCCGGGAGGCAGAAAAAAAAAAAAGCTTCTGCTGCCTTTGTTAACGGCACAATTGGGACTGTTCCCTGGGCAACGGGTGAGCCTTGCCTGGGGGGAGGGGGAGGACAAAAGAGGTGCAGGAGGGGGGGGTGAGAAAGAGGAGAGACATAGGAGGGATGGGTCGACCAATCGGCCGTGTCATTCACTGCTAAGAAAGTGTTTGAAAACCTCGGGCTTAGACGGTGTGTAATATCCATTTACACTCAAACAAACACAGAAAGGTTGTTGTGAACCGGCGCCTTGCTCTCTGGATGAGCTCCTCATTCACTCCACAGCCAATAAACACGGTGTTGGACATTAAATAAAACAAGAGGCTCTTTTATAGCCTGGGTCACGCTGGGTAGGATTTATCAGACCATGTTGTGTCTGCATGTGTGTGCTTTGCTGGGATACATCTTTACTAACTAACAAAAAACACTTACATAAAGGCACTCCTGTATGTTTTTACAGGTCGCAGTTATCAGATGGTCGTATCACACACATACACACACAAACCTTAACTCTCCTTTACAAATCCATTCACACTGAATGGGTGGAGTATCTGGCTTTTTCTACACGGCCGCTGTAACACGACACAGTTTATCTGGATGTGTTGTAAACCTGAGACAAGAGGCTGATTTAAGGAGGGGGGAATGAGCGGATGTGGGACTGAGCAGATTGAAAACAGTGTCCCATTCACACAGCACAAACAAAACAAATATCAAAAGATTTGATCGATAAACTCATCATTAGAAAGATTTATTGGCTTCTGCTTCATGAAAACAAAACCAGTTATCAATCTAATGTAATTACCATCTTCAGTTGGCCCTGACCCTCACTGGTCCATCTGGCCTCAAATGGACCAACAAGCAGTTCCTCTTTTTATCATTTTTATCATGACAGTCACAAGACTTTCTGAAAATCGCTTAGTTTCAAACCATCTTCTCTCCTGAAGTCACAGCATATCTAACTAAGCAGAGCCAGAAACTCAAACATTAAGCTGTCTATAGCAGCCTGTATCAATCCAGAAATATGTCTTTAATAAATTATACTTACATTAAAAAAAGTAGGGGTGTCACCAATATTTGATTTCACAGTTAAACACCGTACTAACAGCAGATTAACTTCTCATAAAGATCCCTCTATATGATCACGTTCCATACAGGATTATATCTGAGCTGCTTGTTTCTTTGTTTTCATTCCGTTTGAGTTCAGATGGGAAAGTTTAGCAAAGGAAGCGTTATTCCCTCCAAAGAAACGGATCAAGTCATCCATATTGGATTTTATTTAGTTATAGAAAAAAATGTCCGAGGTGTATGGAGGACGCCTGGCTGGCCTGTAAAGCATAAATAATAGTCAGTCTAAAGGAGGAAATACAACAACTATGTTTCTCTAGGCCCTGTGATGGACTGTTCTTAGTATTGTATCCTGGCTCTAGCCTGGTAGCTGCGGGGACAGGGTCCATCCATCTGCAACCCTGCATTAGAATAAGCAGGTATAGGAAATGGAAGGATGTTTTCCCACCTGCAGGATAACCACCTGGCTTTATCTGCTAAAGTTAATGTACAGTAACTGGGTTAAATGTTTAATCTACTGTAACATTGACATTAAATGTTATTATGTCATTTGCAACGACTCGGGTTTACACCCCAACGTGTCAAGTTTATTAACTGAATTTTACATTATAGAGATGAAAAACGTAAAAATCTTCTACTTTTTTATGGATATTATTGCTGTTCAAACCTGACGGATTTGGCTTTAGGTTGATGCCTCCATGCACCTGAACCCCCCCATGTCCAATGGTTTGTAGAAGAAACTGTATTCGATTTCAGGTATGGTAATTTTCATAGCTCCAGTATTATTTATGCTTCTACTGAAGCTATTCTGCTAAAGGACAGATAAACTAGCTAGATGTTTTTTTTTCCTGTTTAAAATGTTTACAACAATGTTTAAAAGACATTTTCATTATCTAGTTTCCAGAAAGAAAACTCCCAACTCCAGGTAGAGGTCCTGTTGCCTTTCCCATCTCTGTCATCTGAGAGAAATGCAGAGTTGATATGTAGGATTTATTCATGGTTTAGAAAACAGAGAGGGTTTATGGGGTGGTGTGTAGCTCAGTGGGTTGGGTGCCCGCCCCATGTGCAGAGGCTATAGATCCTCGCTTGCAGCCGGTCCAGGTTCGATTCCCAGCCTGGGACCCTTTGCTGCATGTCATTCCCTGCTCTCTCTGACCCCTTTCCTGTCAAGCAACTTTCATATAAAGGCCACTAGAACCCAAAAAATCCTTTAAGAAAACAGAGGGTGTTTAGTTTGGATGAGTTTTACTTACTACTTTACTTTGTTTCTATATTAATTTAGTTATTTCCGCATCAAAAGATAGAAATAAATAAAACTTTAAGACCTATAAGGAGTGTTCATTTGATCTTATACATTCATGGTATTATAAAATTAATTCATACATAATAATCATGAATCAATCATAGTAACGTGATTATTTCTCTGACAATAATCATACAAGGAAAATCTATAATTGTGGCACGAAAATCAGCATTAAGACAAATTATCTCCTCTTTTCCCGGAAATGTAAAATGTGTCAGATATGTAAAAGTAGAAATGCAGAATTTCTAACCTGCATTAAAAAAAGAGAAAATTAAAAGAAAGAGCAGTAATGTTGTCACACTTTACATAGTCAGTAAATTGTGACCCAGATGCCGTCGGCTTTGGATGCCAAACACAGTTCATGGCGACTAAACTGATTTCCTGTGATGAGCCCACGCTGCTTTAAATGCATCTGGGAGCTGCAGGGACCATCTATGTCTAAATAAGGGGATTTCATCCCATTTATTTTCTTCTTTTTGTAATGCCAGTCAAATCCGCCACGCTGTCACTTATCTTGTGAGTGTGGTACAGTATCACTGTGGTTAAAAAAAAAGCCAATTTTAAAGCCCCCAGGGCCCTTGTCCCATTTCAGATGTGAGGTCATATGGCGGTCATTGATGACAGAATGGGAGGGGATAAACACCAGAATATTAAACATGCTTTTTAGAAATGATCTTTAGCTTTTTCCTGTTTAAATGGTTTGTAGCACAATTACACCAAATCATCACGTGTTACAGCAACTTCACACAAAAAGACTATTAGAAACATCAATAGAGACTGGTTCTACTATTTTTTATTGGCTTATAACTAACGATAAAGATGATAAATTGCCTCTTTTTTCCCCTTAACGACTAAAAGCCTTGAAAAGAAGGCACCACTTCAGGGGGTTTAAGCAAAAAGTGCCTGAATGGCAACATTGGTTCCCGTCCAACTCCCAGTTTCTCCACGGTGCGAGGCATTCATCATCATTATCATGGCTGTTCAGCAGACCTAATTCCCTTTAAAAATCAGCTGTCAATTCTCTTTGGCTGTCCTCGACGTCTTACAGGCTTTGGATTCTCCCATGAGCTGGATGCGGGCCGAGTTATCGGGACAACGATGCAAACAGAGGAGCGGTGTCCATGAGCTGGAACACATTGGGTTTCTTAAAACCCCAAAAGACTAAAAGAGACTTAATTGTGAATCCATGACCAATCAAAGTGAACACCGTCGAAACCACAAGCGCTTCTCTCTGTTCACTACAACACACACACTATGATTAGGCGTAAAAAGCTAACCGGGCCTCAAACAACGCAGCACTGGCTCACTAACATCTAATCATTGATGTTAATTATCTATCCAACACCAGAAGCTATAATCGGCAAAATTCAAACAGTTTTCCTGAAAACAACCTTTAAAAAGCAGCTTCTGAATAGCTTTAAAATAAGACGATTAATCCGTGTATTTCAGCAATGCCAAGAGAAGACATGGTGTTCTACGAGCCAATAAACATGGGAATGTTTACAAGTTGAAGCCCAGATAAGAGTGCAGCTGTGACGCCGTGCTCCCACAGCTGGGCAGGCCATGCTCAGAGGTTACATAACCCTGGATTTCAGTGGCACACTGCTCCTCCCGCCCTGCGCATCCCCATCTATGTCTCACTCAGTGAATCTGCACCGAGCGGGCACAGATGGCTTCCAGGATGTCGACATCATCGCCATGTCAGGCAGGGTGGGGCAGGGCTGGGTGAACGGGTAAATGAGGAGGGGGGAGCGGGAACACGTGGGAACATGATGCCGAGGATAAGTAAATGATTTGAACAGAGATGAATGATATAAACACACACAGATGGGCAGAGAACTTGATTGACCTTTACGATTGATCAGCCTATATAAGAGACAGGATTATCTGCATCTGCTCCATCCAGAGCATCCATCCCACTCCGTAGATCTGTAGAAATGTGAGCTTTAATCCATCACTTGTACCATAATGTAAACAAAAATAGTTCTTTTCTATCTTCCTGCCCAAGCTTTGTTGACCAACAGCTCAAAAGCCTGTTATGTAAAAAGCTTTGGTGACCAACAGATGATCTTAAGTCAGTAAACATGCCAGATGTGATACATGTGAACAATGCAAGCGGTTAAATCTCTGTTTTATAACGCATTGTTCTTATGGCCTGCAGGGGCAAATATTAAAACTTTATATTGTGTTTAATATTTTGGTAGTACGCTCCCAGTCCCTGGAGCTACAAGAGCCAAATTTAAGTGGGCTGCTATCTCCGAGATGAAATCAACTCTCAGCACGCACTACGGTGGAATTGGATGTAGTAATGTAGGCTAGTGGGAGGCCATGAGGGAGACGGTGAAGCAGACACACTGAATCCCTTATGTTACAAGGAAAGGAGGCTAGTTAAATTACAAATTCCTGTCCCGATGTGTTTGTTTTATATATATGGAGAAAGATGTGTCTGCTGATGTCTAGAAGGAGGGTCACATAGCTTTATAAAAACCGGAAACATGAAAGAAAACAAAAAAGATTTTAGACTGATACCTAAAATAGAAGGTTTTAGGAAATAAACGTCTCTAAACACAGA
Source organism: Atherina boyeri (assembly GCA_029874935.1). Classification (NCBI taxonomy): domain Eukaryota; kingdom Metazoa; phylum Chordata; class Actinopteri; order Atheriniformes; family Atherinidae; genus Atherina; species Atherina boyeri. The sequence goes on along the minus strand of JAPMNP010717233.1, from coordinate 5,315 downwards.
CTGTAGTAGAACGTGTCACACCAACTAGATACGCTTTCTCATTTTAGGCAAAAAAACAAAAAAAATCTACAGAAAATATTTGTACATACTAAACAAATATATGTTAAAATTTCAATAAATTTAATTTTGCAATCTTTAACAAATGTGTTTTTACTGCAAAGAGTGAATGAAAGAGGAAATCATTTTAAAATTCTTAATAATGGGAAAATAGTGGGCACATAAATACACTGGAGAGGGTCGAAAATTAGACATATTCACATATAAACCATATTAATCCATTTTTCCTAACATTTCTGAAAATAAATGATAGAATCTACTCCTTTAGTAAAACGTCAAGCTCCAGTATAATTCCTGTTTAGCCAGTCATGCACATAGAGATGGTTCATGGTCTTCCCTGCTCTCACTGCCCACATTTTCTGTCTGTCTTTAATGCAACTAAAAAAAAATGTCATAAAAATAATAATAATAATAATGTGAAACAACTGTAACAACACATTTGAATAATGATATAATAAGTTAATGGGAAATTATGAACTTGTGGCCGATATGATCTTGAAATATTCCAGTTAAAAGACAACCAGGCTCATTTTTTAAGCCCATTTAATCACACACACCATGTTTGTCCCATCTATTACCTTAAGACAAATTCATACTAATAATTGTGGTCCTGAATGATGAATTCAGGAAGATTTATTAGATATTTTCTTGCATTAATAAGTTATCACCACTTCCAAGTAAAATCTGAGTATTGCAGTTATGTATGAGAGCACATTTTATATAACTGCTTATTAGATTTGGTGGATAAAAAAGGTGTTGGTGCAACTTAAACTATTACAGAAGGAATGTTTTAGTGATTAAATAAAATTGTGTAACTATTGTCATAGTGACGGATTCTCATCTTAACTGGCCATGTTAGGTGAGAAAACTGATGGGGGAAGGGGGGAAATGTATGTTTTTGTCCACATTAGAGAAAAAAAAGATATTCTATTTGCGTAATATAAGGAGAAATATATGCAATATATGTACTGTACCTCCATGGCGAGAGCAGCCGTCTGCTGGTCATAGTGGTTCATTATATTGGGCATGAAAGTGGCATTGTATGGAAGCCCCTGACACATACGCAAGGTGATGGGTTCGCAGGTGAAGAGGCTGTGGCTCCCCGCTGCTGTGTCCATGGGAATGGCCACGCAAGCCGTCAGCATGGACACCGAAAGCACCCAGAGGAGATCCATTTCTATTCCGTGAAATTGAGGACGTGATGAGAGGTTGAGCCCTGTTAGCATGAGGGCCATTCACCAGGAAAGGGAAGTCACAGGGCTCCTCTTGTTCAGATCACACAGGAACCGGCGGGGTTGGGCAGCAACGTCCAAGACAGCCATGATTGAAGCTAACGGCGTCCATCACTGTTTAGATCCGAGTCAGCAGCTACACCTGCATCACCTGAGGGATGCTGTGAAGGCTGCACAGTGACCAGAAGGCTCACACTCCTCCCTGGACAACAACAATGCTGCAAAATAAACACCATTGAAAAATGAAAAATAATCTGCAAACTATCATAATGTGAGAAAATCACTCAACATTTATTATGTCTTTTAGAAAAACAGCAATGCAAAGTAGAAATATTAATTGGAATATAAGATAGCAAATGAAAATAACATAAAAAAGCTGTTTTTTTAAAGATGTTTGATAGCCTGTTTTTAAATCAGTAACTATAGTAGATATGTTCAGTAATTACAGCTTTAGTTACTCTATAGCTTAAGCTTTTACAATTATTTATTCATAGTAGTTATGCAGTAGTCATTAAATGTAACATAGCACAATCTATGTGACTATTTTCTTATATTAATATGAATAGGATTTTACATTTTCAGAACAGATAAGGCTTTTATCTTAACCCATATTTGCTTTCCCTTTTATTTATCTCTACATTTGCTCCGTTTAAATGTCAGCACACACCCACAACAGCCCAACGTTTCCCAATTATTCATATCAAATAATAAAAACATAAAATAAAAATAATTAAATCACTGGGGGGAAACGCGTTTTCAAAACACAAATGTCTAACAAGTCAAGCTGCATAAAAGTTGCTATTCTTTATGCGACATTAGCTACCTGTGCGTCATGTGCACGAGCTCCTCCTGGACCTCCGAGCTGGTCATTCACAGATTAATTGCGCCTCATTTATGTTAAATTAGCTAACTAAAGTAAGCGGGGAGGCTTGTCATGGGTGTGTTTCTTTCGTCCCGCTGTGAGTAATTTATCCCCGGGAAAAAAAATCATTCAACAGCGAGAAGTGTCAAGCAAAGCAACGCAGACAAAAGATGACGGTTGGTTCATCCTGACTGATAGCAACCGCGGCATATGCAGCCTTCTCCGCACACCGGCGTTCATTCACCGCAACGAGCCGGGCGGTGAGGGAGGTGGTCGCACGCAACAAACACTCCGCCCACACATGAACATAAATACAAAAACAGAATACATAAAATCAACTTTACCTGAATCTTCTCCCCGAAATTCGCATGCAGCAACGAGGTCTCCGCCGCCGCTCCTCGAGTTGGTAACAATGAGTGTATGTCCTCCTCACCTCCTCTCCTCCTGTCCTCGTCCTCTGTTCTCCTCCTCCTCCGGACCCTCCTCTCCTTCTCTCTCACTTCCACCTCCCGTTCTGTCAAGCGTCAATCTTACGAGAGCTAAAAACAACTTCCGGTAGGAACCGTCAGATTTAAAGCCCACGATTTCGTGGACGAGGAACCAAAATAAATAAAAATCATATTAATTGCATAATGATAAAGCTTTACTGTTGAAGCCATTTTCTTAATGTTACAAAGTGCGTAATAAAGCAGCAGAGTATTAAAGAATATCAAAACAACTTGAGGAAACAATAAAACATGAAACATAATGAAACCCGAGGGCAAAATCCTCTTTAATAATCAAATCAGAAAGTTTAAAAAGGCTATCTAATAAAAGCAACAATAACCATGACAATAGTACAAACAACAGCCAAAAGAAATTAAATCCAATTTAGCATTGACACCGACCTTAATCATGGATGACATGGATAGTAAATTAGATTAAATTAAATTAAATTAAATAATAATACTTTATATCCTGGAGGGAAATCGTGCTGTTTTAGTAGGTTTTATATTTATTTATTTACAATTACAAACAATAAATGATTAATTGACGGTTCGACTCTTGCCATAGAGGGCGATGGCTGCTGGCAGGAATGAGCTACTTTACCTTTGTCTTGCAGCACTTGAAGAAGCCTCTGACTGAACACACTCCGTTATTTCCGTGTAATTTTTTTCATTTTAGTCTCCATCTTGGTGCAGACACTGAATAATCTTAGCTTCCTCAAAAAGTCAGCGCTGACGGTTTATGTGTTGTATTTCCTGTCTAATCTGTCCATATGAACTCCCAGGTAACTGCATTCTTCCATCCCCCCCACCTCTTCTTCCAGGATGTAAACACTGCTTTTCTTACTCCCGTTTCTCCTAAAATTCTCAACAGACTCTTTTGTTTTTATTTTGTCAAAACAAGAAATAAATAAATAAGATAAACACATAGGCCTATAAGCAAGTTCTTCCAACATTATACAAACATATTTATTTACAAGCAGTAATCTGACATAGCCTACTTTAATATAGGCTACAGTGGGTTGAATTAAGAATTGGTGCAAAATTGCAGAGCTTTAGATAGTCCTAAATGAAATTATGCACCAGTTAGTATTTACAAATAACTAAAGCATCTGCATATTTTTTTCCTGTTGTAAATAGCCATTTTACCTCATTTGTTCATATTTCGAATTGTCATTTTCCCCCACCCCACTTCTGCTTTGACACTTTTATTCTGAAGGTTGACCAGTGTAGTTTCCGGTTTTGTTCTCTGTGTGTGTTCTTAACTTAACGCACTTTCCCCCCTCTGCCTTTCTTTACAGCAGGTTCTGTCTTCGCTGCGCGCGACCGCCCATCCGAGGACGAGCTTTTCAGAAAACTTCTTCGGGACTGAATGTTTCATCAAGCGGCTGCAGAGACAAAAAAAAAGTTTAATCTGTAGCCTCTCAGCTGCCTTTTGTGAAAAATTCCCTTTTTTTTTTTTTACACTTGTTAAACACATTGAATTGTAGGCTACCGAATGGACTTAATAACAATACAAATGATTTTAAACTCTTCTAGGCTACATCAGACTGTAAATATATTTTTTCGCAGCATCAGTGTTTCAGAATAACATTTGCAGGACTTTGGCGCTACATTTGTCATCATCGGTCAGTGTCGCCTGCACGCTCCCCCCTTGTGTGTTGCAGGCTGTGTATGTTGCTGGCTGTGGCAGCCTGTCCATTTAAGGAGCGTACACATACTGTTACTATGGAAACAAGTCAACTGTGCACGGGGAAATGGAAGAAGAGAAGAAGAAGAGGACTTAAAAGCCAATAAAAGTATGCACATGTGTTCAGGACTTGGATTTCTCCAATCTGCCAGACGAAAATAACTGATGGTGAGTAAATGATCGCACACTTTAATCCTTAACCTGGTGACAGGTTTGAATGGATCCACTGAAATGTGGCTTTTCTTTTTCTTTACTAAAATTTGAACAATAATTTGAGCTAAATTTGTACTGGATAATTATCTGACAGCAGTGCAGATTATAACCTGGGATTATCTGTGCGATAAAGGCTGGTGTGTAATATTATAAACAGCACAGCGGTTCAGGTGGATGCTAAAAAGTGTTACAGCTCTAATTAAAAGGGACAACAAAAGGCAACCAACAAGAATAAAGTCTCACTTTTTGGTGTATGTTTGTCGTTTCTGCTTCGAGATGCCGCTTGCCCCGAGGCCCCCTGCAAGCTGTGCCAAGATGCAGACCAAACGGAGCACGTGGACCCCTCTGAACCATCCACTGGCCAACAGCAAGGTCCAGTTCAGCTCTCTCTGAAACAAACCGGCTCAAAGCTAGTTTTTAAAAGACAAATTGTGTTTTTCAAATGGTGTGAGAAATGGAAAAGCAGTCATTCTTTACATTTCCTGTAACTCGTTAAACAGGATGAAACAAATGCAGCATTGCTGCTTTTCAGGCCTTAAACACAATTAATTTAAATGAGTTAAAGGGAAAATAATTTTATTCTTTCAAACAGTGATTGTGATCATGACTTGCTACAAACGCAGGATTAGCAGATGATCTCATATGCAATCTATAAACACTGAATTAGAAGTGACAAACTGATTTCTTCTTCTACAGCAAATTAAAGGTACAGTATGTAAGATTCTGGCCGAAACTGGTACTGCAATCATGTGAAACTGTGGCCTATGTAAGAAATT
>JAPMNP010717225.1:0-11071 GCA_029874935.1 Atherina boyeri | reverse complement strand
ATGACATACTGCAGCACAGGCGTACAGGGACGGGAGCAGACACTAAGGTATCGTTCAGAGTCTGACAACACAACATCTGCCAAATGATAAAGTGCAGTATTTTAGCTTGTAACAAGAATAATAGTACAATCCTGCCAGGACAATATAATATCAAATGGCCTGAAATCAACAAGAGATTATATTTAATGAATGGATAATTGCAGAAAAGCAGGAATGTGGTTAATGATTATGTACTAATATAGCCAACCCAACATAGTTTTCCTCTTTAATGGTAGTTTTATGATCTTGAAAACTAGTAGCTGTTCAATTGATAAACATCATGTAACAATAAGCTTGTACTTGGCTAAAATTATAGTATTGTGTTTTTAAAATGGGAAAACAATTAGTCGGAAAATATTTAATAATTCTTCAAAATTCCTCCCATTACAATAGTTGTGACAGGGCTTATTAGATAAGTTTGCTTCATACTGGAGAAAATTAAATCTCTTCAGCTCTCTGTGTTAAAACTGATTATAAAAAGCCTGCGTATAGTGACTGAGTACTGAACTCAGTTGTTTTCTGTACATAACTCAAAATTATACAATTAAAATGTAATTTTCTAGGAAAGAAAATCCTTTTTCTCTGTTGCGTACAGTTTCACACAGCTATCATAACACTAATTACTACTGAGCAGCAGTATTGGTCTGGTGCTGCAAGGTTAAGCTTTCATCACATCACAAAAACCACCCCGGCTGGAGTATGGCATTAACAAGAGACGTGGATAACCACAAATACAGACAGTCAGTCTGCTTTTTCTACAGACAGGCCGGCCTTCAAGGACACGGTTACTTGTTTTACTGGCAGACGTTGGATTAATCAAAGAGGCTGCTTCTGATGCTGGCTCGATTCTTGATGAGAGATCTAATGCTTGGTTTGGTCTTGTAGTGGCATGAGTAGAGAAAAAGGAGGAGTAGGAGGGTATGAAGTTCAAGTCCAGATCGAATGTATTTTGGAAAATTTGACATTGTGTACCCCATGGGGTTGGCTTTTACCTCATCACATGAGAAGTTGTAATTTAGTTTTATGTGACTTGAAGACAGTCACTTACAGTGACTTTAATCTCTTTTCCAGTGCTGACATTGCCACACCACAATGGTTAGTCCATGCTAAAGCACTTACAGAAGGTGGTGAACTAAATCCCAGCATTTTACTAGAAGAGTTTGTATGAAAGAATAAAACAGAAGACACAAATTCGAGCCAGCTGACAAAGTAACAATGATAGATAATAGTTTTGAGATTTCATTTCAGCCAATATGTTAGCCGCTTTTGCTCTTCACATTTAAGTAAGAACCAACTAAAGTCTGCTCAGATTAAATCAGTCATCTAGAAACAGAAAGTGGAAACCTAAAGAATGTACTTATTAAAGTTACATTTCTTCTTATTCTTTTTGTTTTCCGGCAGAAGACGGCAGTCACAGCTCAATTTGTAAAATCAGGGAGGAATTGTAACGAGGAGGCACAAAAGTTCTAAAAATAGTCAAACCTTAAAAACCTTTAAAATGTCACAGCTGTTCAAATAGTCATTATATATAACTAATTTGACATCAATTCACCTTTGCAGTAGTCTGCTGTTGATTTGTTAGACTATATAGAATGAAAGTGTACATGCTGTAACTTCTGTTACCTGTTTAAATATTTGTTGGAGAAAATTCTGCTGCCTTTAAACTATAACTTAATAGCTCAGTGATAAGACCTTTTGTTATTTTTTTTAACTGGAATGCTAACAAAGCAATTGTAATGGTGGCTATACAATTGTCCAATAATCCAACAGCTCAGAACAGCTTGGAGAACAGCCACGTTTGTATCATCTGGTGCTGAATTGGACCCTCGTGCTAACTGGGACAGCTGACAATATCCTCTCTCAATTAAAACTGATCTAACTTCCGTCATGATGTAAGGCATAGTGTTGTAAGGGACACATTATTTACCATTCCCAAGTAGGAAACTGTTCATAAGACATCCGGCATCTGTGCCATTTGCAAACAAAGACTTACTTAACTTACTTAACTTAAATGTGTCTCCATAAAACTTGCCCATGTTAATATTTAATCATTTATGGAAATTTTACATTATTCAAAATGTCTACAGCCTTTTCTCTTTCTTTGTTTCTATTTGCTAATATGCTTTCTATTGTCATATTGAGAACTATGTTTTATTAGCAATAACAAATAATTGCTATTACTACTACATCATCATGAAGACAGAACCTTTTAAGACAATTTCTTTGGTTCATCTATTTTTTTTCTTTTAATGATTTGGCTTATATAAGCTATATCTGATTTCATCTCATTCGATATCTGCTGTTGCTGATTGTCCATAAAAGATGCTGCACAAGCTACTGAGAATAATGGACAATTCTTCACATCCTCTATACAACACAGTGAAGAAACAACAGAGTGTGTTCAGTGTGAGCCTTCATCAAGTCTAATGCAAGACAAAAAAGTACCGAAGATCATCCCTTGCCAGCAGCCATCCCCCTCTGGAACAAGACTCTACCATCTAATTAATTATCATTGTTTTTATTTAATAAAGAAAAAAAAAGAAAAAATTACTTCAACATTGCAAGTAATTTTTCCTCTTTTTAATTTTTTATTTTCATAAAATCAGTTAGAAAATGGACTAATGTGGATCATATGATGAATTTGTTTTAATTGGATTATAATTGTACTACAATGAATTGGATTGATTTAAATTGCAACTTTACAAGTTCCTTGAGATTACTTTGTTGTAAATTGGCGCTACTGTATACTGTACAAATAAAGTTTAATCAAATTGAACAATTTTTTTTGATTCGGTGTGATTAAAGGAAAAAATACGAGGAAATACGAAGAAAGCATAGGCCGAGCTGACTTACTGTCAGGGTTGGGAGACCTGCGTCCAGCGTGGTTGGGCGATGAGCAGCGGAAGGTGGTGACAATGGTGTTGTGGTGTGGGTTGGGGTGATGAGGATGATGCACTGCCTGGTGGTGGCCATTGTTCTCTGGAGGAGCTTTGGTGATGCTGATTTCAGGTTTGCGAACATCCCCCGGACTGGGGGGCTCAAACTTGCGGGTGTGATTCTGCTCAGCGGCCCGGGTAATCCCATTGTTATTATTGTTGCCCTCATTGCGGCGTATCACCGGGGAGTCAGTCAGGGTCTTGGCAAATGTTACCTCCCTCTTGTGGCTCATCTCGGGGGTCTTGGAGTGCCCCAGGATTTCAGGGCGTTTCAGGGCACTGCTGGTAGCAAAGCGCGCGGAGGCAGGGCTGGTGATGTTATCCACCTGCTTGCTGGAAGAAGAGATATCAATGGAGAGTTCAGAACGGCGTGACACGGGCTCCGGAGTCTTGGAGCCTCCTCCACCCATGATGGAGCGTGGTTGGGTGTAGTTGAGGTTGTTGTTGTTGTTGGTGGCCGGGGCAGCGGTGCCCAGGTCGCGGTAGTAAATACTGGTGGGAGACATGGCATTGCGGTGAGGGGAGTTGGTTGTTCGACGAGAGCCGGGAGATGAATGGGATGAAGTATCAACATCCTCCACCTCAAAGGACCTCTTCAGGGCTGCATGAAGGGGACAAAGAAGATGTATAAGTCAAATGTGCATTCGACTGGAGAAATTGTTTGTGTTTTTATCATTTTGACATTATTAATCATGGTGATCATGTTTCAAGCAGCAGTGCTTTTAGACCAGTCTAAAAGGAAAAATTAGGAACATCTGTGTGCATAAGAAAAATAACTAACTAAATAAATGCGTGGCTTGTCTCGGCTTTTGAAAAATACTTTTCTTCCTGATTCACTATTTTGATTTTCATTTACATTTAGCTATTATTTGAGGTTATTACTCTGACTAACTGACATTATATAAAATGGATCACTTGATGTTTGAACTAATATCGTTTATGGAAATATAGATCAATGAAAAAACTTTGATGGCTTTAAAGACAAATTCAAACTTAAACAAATCAAATTGCAAATTAAATAAAAGTCGAGCAATAGAAGTATCAATTTTTGGTCAAGCTTTTTTCCAGCATTACTCAGTTATTTGTTTATATAATACATGCACATTGTTAAATGCCATTTATGCATTAAAGAAAACTCAATAAACTGAAAGCAAACTGATTTTTTATTTGCACTTTCACATCTTTTCCTCATAAATAATTTATGGGTAAAGATAGCAGTTTATAGAAAGAAGAAACAATATCATAAAATATTCATTAAAAGGTTGTACCAATTAAGTGTGCAGCATAAACAATTATTTCTGCAAAACATGGGTAACAGCATCAAAGCAGTAAAGCTGCATAGGTTTGAGGGTGGAGGAGATGAAGAAGTAATTGTGGTGGCACACTAAAGAAACAGCATGCACTACCAATTATACCATACCTTTCTAATTTCATTATGTCCTCAAACTGTGTATTTTCCACCATATTTTAAAGCCTATTTTTGGATTGTTTTGTCATGTCTTGGACGCTATGTGTGTGGTAGACTAGGATATGAAATTGTAGGGTTTTCACACAGAGCCCCTTAGAGATTTTCACTCGAATGATCTAATGCGCGCGGTCAGTAAGCTGTCATCTGCTACCAAACATTTTGACAATGAAAGATGTTAAATGGCCCCCTGTTCCGTGGAAACATCAGCAAACAGATAGAAGCATATCTTCCTCAAGCTTAGTTTCTGTGATGAAATAGCAGCACTGTCCAAGATGAGGATACTAAAGGATGGGATCATCCTCAGGAAAAATGCAATTGGCTGAAAGTCAACTTGAATTTGACCTCCGTTGAGCATTGAGGAGTTGGGCAGCACAGCCAGTGGCCAGGAGCTGGCATCGCAATTAAACAAAAGTTAGACTTGTTCCGTCACGCACGCCCCTAAGAATGTTTCCTTCAGTTCAGAGCACAACACTGATTATTTGATCTGTTTGTGGCTTGCGGTGTCCCTGCAGTACATGTGCCTGTTTCATGCAACTATTTGTAGTTTTGTTCAAAATGCCTGTAAAAAGCTACTGAGTGTGTGTTACAGGAATATGTGTTTATTTTTAAGCATCTGCAACCGCAAGGGAGGGGACCATGCCCCAGTCAGGTCGCTTGTGTGAAGCTAAAACTCTGTTTGGAGGATCTGGAACTTGACACNCAATAGCATCAAAGTTGTCTTTCAACTCACATAAGCAAGCAAAAGCAGCTAGAAGGTTAACTTTTTTTCCAAGATTGAGGGACAATCTTGGAAAAAGAAATTGAAATAAAATAAAGGTTTCAGGTATCGGCCTCTATTGGTAATGGTTGCTTACACTGAGAAAGTTTCCATTCATGCAGTGGCAAAGATTTTCCAAAAGACCTTGAGATTCAAGGTAAAAGGTAACTCTTACCACTGTTTCAACTGGCTATTTGTGCCATGGCATGTTTACAATCACGATTAGGAACTGGCAGGTGATGCAAATCTTTCCAAATATCTAACTCCCCAAGCTTTTTCCAAAACAATCAGCAGCAGTGAGCCTCTCTAAGCAGCTGACTGGTGCCTACAAAGTAGGAGAAGGCTGAGAGGACACCAAAAAGTGTTTTCTGGTACTTGTTTGTAATATAATTATGAAAAAGGGAACAACGGAAACCAAGTTGAGATTAAGAAGCCAAACACAACTTTGCATGAAAACTGAGAATTTAGAATTGAAAAGTATTAAAAGAAGCATATTTTTCTGCAAATAGCCTTTTTAGGAAAATGCATCAGACTAAAGTTGTAACCTACAAAAACGGGACATATATGGAAAATGGAAAATTCAATTTCAGATGTTTGCCAACGATCAACTAAACAAGCTGGGTGCAATCTGCAAACATGTAAAATGGATGACATGTTCATTTTGGTAGATGGGCTTCACCTCCCCCATCTGTTTGGCACAGGGGAAGATTGAGCATGATGATGTGTTGCAAAACAGTCGCACGGAAAACTCACTCATTGCAAGAGCGATCAATGGAAGTAAATCAAGGTTAGTAAATTCTGTAAACAAACATTGCACTTTTAAAAAAAGGAAAAGAAGGAGAGCATGGTGTTGACAACAACAAAGAACCGGCCTGCACCCTCTGAAGTTACATTATGTGTGAGAAGCAAAATAAATGTGCTTTTTTATATTTAAAACACATGAAAGAATTACTCATAAACACTTTAACAGTAATTTTCTCACAGTCCAATTTATTATTTTCTTCTGTGAGGTTCTGAAAACAGCACAGCTCATTATCCAGTAAGACACCATAAAACAACTTTAAAATCCAACCATTAATTGACAGAAAAAAAATGACATACACAACAATAAATCTGAACTGTTTAAGAGGTATCCAAAACCCCTGCTGCCACTGGACTGTGTCCTTCTTACCCCTGCTTTCCTGTCTGCTGTTTTATGATTGCTAAGAGGGAGTCCAAGGTCATGGCTACTTTCAACTCTGGCCAGACTATACGCTACTCTGCCAAAATCGCGTTGCAGGTTTTATAAGCAGCAGAGAAGTTGTGATATATGCTTTAATCAACACTTTAAGAATATGTGCACTCACTATCTTCTTTTGGCACTTGCTGTAGATTGAATTTTGCATCAGCTGTTGATGTGAGAAAAAAAAGCCAAAGGATATCAAGATCCATTCTGCCATCTTTTTTAATCTAAAGGAGCCGTAGAGATTTTCTGCTGGTTATTGATAATGATAATATATGTGCTGATTATGTTATCAAGGGAATTAGAATTTTTCAATGTTTAAATTTTGTCTGGGAATTCAGAGAATGGAGAAAAGGGCATTCAGTGGATTCCTCAGTCCAATATCAGTCAACTTTTTAATGGGTAATCTTATTCATCTGCTCAGCATTAGCAAATTCTTTCTTGTTCAGCTTAAGCAAAACAGAAAGGAGGATATAAGTTGGATGAAAATCACTTGTGTAAGATCCCCAGGATGTATGTATTTGTATTTGTGTGGCTCTCCTGAATGGATGGAGAATTTTCCCAGTAAAGTAACATTCCCAGACTATGAGCCACAAATAAACGGTCTTGTCTGCCTCCGAGGAACTTCATCAACAGCATCCAATAGCATGAACTCCCCACATCCCTCCGCTACCTATCACTACCCGATGTTCAGTATCTCATGGTGTCTCCTGTGGGACAATAATGCAGCTCACTGCTCAGGATTACAGGCACATAAAAACAAAAATGGAGGCAGCCTTTCACAGCTACTATCCTAATGCAGCCCAGGTGTTGGAGGGTCATTCTGTCCCTTTATCATCAGTGTCATCACTTATTCTCAAGGACACCACCACCAGCGGACACAAACATTTGGTATAGTCTCAGCCCAGATGCACAAAGACAAGGTTTTGGAGGGAGGAAAACAAATATAAAGAAGGGAGGGGAAAGAAAGAAAAACAAGTTGGAGATAGGGAGGAAGAAAAGCAATATGTTGGTGAACAGAGAGTAAGTCAACATGAAGAACTTTAAAATCTCTGGAATTACAGTAGTTCAGTTTAATAGCTGCTACCCAATGAAATCTTTCTTCTTAAAATCAACGCTATATAATATTACTGTGACACTGGAAAAGAAAATCCAGGATTCAAATAAATTTAGACAAAATAAGTCAATTGAACATGTTTCAACATGTTTTTTCTATATTAAATCACAATTACTGCCTTAGTATTGATAAATAAGGTAAATAGGATATAAAATCAGATTACAACATATAGAAAAGGAATTGATTATTCATTAAAAAAATTCTAGCAAGAATGTATTTCAGACAACATCAATGATATGTAGATGATAGCAAAACAAGTACATGGGGTGACTCTCTTGGACATCTAGTAAAGGTCGAGGCATGCCACTAGTTGCAATGCAACAAAAATGAACACAATCATGTTTTGAGCATTACAATTAAAAGTTAAATCCTTATAGTAAAAGTTGAAATGGAAAAAGTTTATCATCAGTTAAGGTTTTCATTAACAAAACTGTTCAATAAAAAGATCAAATAAATGTTAACAAGACAATATATGCATCATGAATATCCAACCATTACATTACAGTAGTACCATGAGTGTGACTGACTATCTATTACATTATTGCAATTCTAATGGGGCTTTTGTTGCCTATTTAAGACAGTATTTACTTTATTTTACCCTTTATTGTGCATGTAGAAATAAAAAACTAAGCCTTTTGATGCTAAACCATTCATATTCAAAGTTCATGAGTTATGAATGAAGAATTTCATAGAAATATATCGTCTTTGCATTTAAGCAGAAAAGCACATTTGAAAAAGTTACTAATTAAGAAAACTGTTTCTAAGAGACAGACACCCAAAGAATACTGGGTGGATGACTGAAAAAACCATCTGTTTTTCACTATCATAGCTTTAACCAACCATTGCAATCTTTTCCTCAGAGGAAAGTAATCAATGTCACACTTTGTATTTCATCAAAGAAAGACTCTCTCATTTTGAAAATAAAGCACATGATTAAAGTGAACTTTTGTGCTTTAGTAATGTGTATTTGAGCCTGGAAAGATAGATTTTCTCATGATCTCAATGCCTCATAAGATAAACCACTTGGGGTTGCTGAGAGGATTTTCTGTAAAACTGACACCCAGTTTTAAGGACCTTGAAATAAACCATTACCCAGACAAAATATGAAATGATCATGTTAATTCCTACTTTACACAAGCTCTATGATTGAGTCACAACTTACAGGAAACCCAGAGACCTATATTTCATCAACATAGTTGGTGTGTCAACATCTTGAACCCACTACTCAGCAGCTTTAACTGATGGAAATGTTTCGACATGACTTTGATTGAAAACGTTTTTGGGTTTTTTCTATCAATGTTCCTGTTCCTTATTGTAGATGAGTAATGCATAAGTGGCAGGATGAAAGGATAGAGGGTTTGAACCCCCGTCTCCCGGGTGAGAGTCATGCGCGCTGACCATTTGACCAAAGGGACATCCCCTTGGCAAAGTAGTCAGGGCGCAACATCCCTTGGAGGCATAGTGACAGAACCGTCAACTGTCACACATAATATATAAATTACAGCACATATATAAAGTATCAGTCAAAAGTTTGGACACACTTTCCCAATTAATCTAATGGAAAATCAGTCCAAAACTTTTGACTAGTACTGTATTTGCAAATTAAGACTCTACTTCATTCACTGGCATGTTCTCTATCCCTTTTCACATACAACAGGTATAGAGAAGGTATTTGTATACTTTACTGTACAAAACCTAACCTTGAATAATGTGGTCCTGTAATTGTAGCCTCATGCAATAACTCAAGTAATCAAGACAGTTACGCTTTGTCAAATGCCTGTTATATAAAACCATTTCATACACAGGGAAGTTTATCTGCTGTCAGTAGCCACAGAGTCGAAGTCAATGTGGTCAGACAAGGAAAAACATGACCAACCCGCTCAGCTGACAGGACAAGGCCAAACAATAAACGATGCAACTTAAAACTTTGGTATTTTCCTTGGTAAGACAAAACCTTAATGCTACACTGTCAAACACACACTTCCTTCCACTGCCCACTGCTGGTGTTGGGTTTGCTAATGCTGCCCAGGACCAGTGCTGCTCACTAGATTTACGGCATGGTTTCCAACTGGTTTGGCTGATGCCCTGTGAAAAATGAAATTGTGGGAGGGCTATAGGTGTTTGGTGAAGTAGGACACAAAGGAGAGGTTTGCACAGAGCTAGGGTAAAATATTTTAAACTTTTTTGCTGTTATGCTGAGGAACCTGTCTTTTTGTTTTTAAGGAGGCTATGAAACACAATCAGAACCAAGAGGCAATTTCATCCTTGGTTGAAGATTTTAGACACACACAGACACCCTGATAAAGTCACTGAAGCAGCTGCTGTGTAATTGTTACAATTCTTGGCTTCAAGTTCTCAAGTACTCAACCTCTGACAACTAAACCTGCATTTTGTTTCTTTGATCAGCTGAAGATTAACTATCATCCACAATAAGAATCTGATCTAAATCTGTAGAGAATGGCTGCATAACACTTTCACACAGCTTTTGGGCTGTGGGTAAAGGCCTTATAGAAAGGGAGTGTGTGGAGAAGAGAGGGGCAATGTGGGCTGATACAGAAAATACAGAAAAGGGATTAATTGTGGCTCAATGAGCTCAAAACAGAGAGGATACATTTCAGACCAGTATGAATGACACACTACAACATTTTATGCACTGAAATCATGCACTGATGGCCAGAGAGCACAAAAAAAGATAGCATCATATGCATGAGGTTTTTGTTTTATAGGCGTATGTGCAGTCAGTATGCAGAAAAATCTGAGAAGGACTGTTCAAGTGGATCAGCTGGAAGTCTCAACCTACCCTACCAGTCACAGGACTGTATGCCCAACAGCTCTCTAGTTAATCCAGCAACGTTCTAAGGAGTTGTTAGATTATGTTTGGAAAAAGGAAGGTACTTTCGAAATTACTTGGACCTCAAATTGTATGAAACATACGGCCATTTTTCTTTTTTTTTCTTTTTTGTCACAGTCAGTTCAATCAATCAACATCAGAAGAGAAATTGATCAGGTTAAACTCCTCCCAGTCAAAGGAAGATCAATGAAAACATAAAGAAAAGACTTAAATGAACTTTTTTTCTATTCTTTCCCTGAAGAAAAACAGACCATTGGTTTGCATTGGAACTTTCTGGTTCCAATGCATTTGATATTTTATTGGCATCTATGCTTGGTGCTACATGACAAGCTGCCAGTTAGAAGTTGAGCGTTAGCCGTCGTCACATCTAAAATTGTGTTGTGCCCACAGTGGTGGTGCTTGACTGTGTAAAAGATGGATTCTCTCATATTTGGATTTCTCAGATCTCCATCAAATCCAGCTGCCTTGGAAGGTGACAAATGCCCAGAAAGGCCCAAGACCCAATCAATCAATTTTTCATCAAACAAACTTGACAAGGCAAATTGGGAATGCCATCTGATCAGACACTACCTCAGAGTGTGTCAAAGTTGTTGGTATGTGTTCCATTTACAGGTTTAATAAAGCACCAGCCTCACTGCCAGATTTAGAAATACCTCACACATGGACACTCTTCATTACTAT
>JAPMNP010717219.1:0-11065 GCA_029874935.1 Atherina boyeri | reverse complement strand
CCTGATATGGCCTAATGCGAGTTCACAATTCAAAACATGGCAGACAGTTTGTGCCACATTTGTAGCTTAAAACAGTTTCCTTATTTCATCGTGCTTTCCTGTGAGATTGAGCAGCTCTTGTGCTCATGCAAAGTGTCAACATGTTAATGATGAGATGATTGGACTGTGGAAAAAACTAATGAACCATCTGTGTGTGGTCAAACTTCACACAACACAAAGAGGAAGTTAGATCTAAAAATAAATCAATTGCAAAGATAAGCACGATCAGATTAATGCAACATGGCTAAAGGTTTCTTTAACAGGGGATGAAGCAAACAGTCAGGAAGCGTTCAATGATTGATAAAGTGAGGCCACCTGAACAAAGAACATCTCACTGAAACTTTTAGCAAAGAGTTCTACATGGAAAACTTTTTTTTCTTCCTATTTCCATAAACAGCTACAGGGCATCTACAAGGTTCTCTCATGTTAAAATAATAACCTAGAGGAACTTTTCAATACGCAAAGGAAGTAATAAGCCTTAAAAATTCTTTACATTCCTTGATGAAGAGCAGGGTCATGGTTTTCCACTCTGCAACAAAGCTTTGGAGAGAAAAACAGACAGTAGCTCCAAGAAAATATGGTGAAACTCAAAACAGACCTCTCCCATCACAAATCTCAGGACAACTTAATACCATTTACAGACCGTCTGGCTAACCTCTATCATTTCTCAAACATGTAAAGCTGCATAATTAAACTGCTGTCAGCTCGTTTGTGGTCCAGCTGCAAGCGTACAGCTTTTAATTCCGGCTAACCGATAAGGTGTGCTTATAATATGCTACAATCATCAATATTGTTGCAAAAAAACAACCATTTTGATGGATAAATGTATTTGAAGAAAGAATTAGTCTTAGTGAGACTATATTATGCTGCAAAAGTCTAAACATTGTCCACATAATCAGTTTAATCTATCAACTCTGGTTAAATTTGTATAAATCTCTAACTGCATAGTCTTATTTTTCTGTTTGACCCTTCACCGTTTCCTTCTTGCTGTATTTTTGGTATTTAAGTGAGTTATGCTGGAGTCACCAGTGTCATCCTAAACAGATGGAGCATGTCAGAAACTGAAAAATGTCTCTACTTATGCCTTTGGGGAAGTGAACCCTCTTACTAAAGAGCAGGTCACAGTAAACTGAAAAAAAACAAACATTTCCATCTATTTGGCCAAGAGTTCTGGATGACCAATGTTTGTCCACAGAGAGCTTCAAACACTGAAGAACTGATGTATTTAGTGTTGACCTATATTGGATCTGTAATGTGACGGTACTACCGCAACTTCCGTTCCACCAAACTAAATTGAGGAAAAATGAAAAATAACTGTCAGACAAAATAATCGGAGAGTCATATGATTTACAGAGGATGCTTGATTTGCATCGCTAGTACTTCCTCATCCAGATTAAATGATCCCTTTGTGTTGTTCCACTGTACTCAAATGTACTCAAACAGGCAGAAGCATAGCAAAGTATCCTCATGACTCAAACATCTGCTTATGAGAAGGAGCATTTAAAATGTTCACATCTTTGGAGAAACCGTTTAAATTCACAGTAACCACCCAACACTCTTAATTGCAAACGTCACAGCCTCAATTTGCCATTTTGGAGCATGAAACCTCTCCACATAAAAGGCCCGAGGGCAGCGTTAATTTCTCTTCCCTTTTGTCGCTTTGGCCTTGCTTCAGTTTCCTGTGAGTCAGTTCACCAAAATTACACAAAACACTTTCTGTCTTACTCCAGTACAAAAAACAGAGTGCAATTTTGTTTGCACAACACAAAGCATGAACATTTAAACTTTTTTTTTCTTTACAATTAAAACATTAGATTTGAATTGGTTTGGAACTGGCGAAAAAGGACAACTACTGTAGATGACAAAAAACACCCACCCATCCTGGGGTCCTTAAATTAAATAAGTTTTGCTGAAACGTATTGCTTTGTATCTAATGGTCAAATTTGTAAACACTTCTGTTTTGTAAATCTGCAAGATTTGCCAAATATTGAAATTCCAGCTGGTGTGTGACTACATTAAAAAATGTTTAACTTTACTGGAGCAAAAGCTAAATATGTTGTTTGGTGGCACAGATTTGCAACAAAACCACCACTCTACACTGAGGCTAGACGCTACAGGGAAAACCATCGGCGTTTCATCTACAGGTACATGTTTCATAATGACACAATATCTAATTTGCATATTTAGAGACAAACAAAAAAAGTGATAAAGAAAAAAAAAGATTTCCTATGACCTTTGAAGCTTCTGCACAATATCAACAATTCCTCCGATTGTGCTTTTCTACACGGAGATGGCATTTATGGGATCAGTCAAAACCCTCTTTTCCCTGTTTGGAAGTCACATTCAAGTGTTCGATTTACCACGGTTGCCTTTAATCTTTTCAACTTCCTACTACAGCCCTTGGCATTTCCCCCCACTTCTCGTATCCCCTCTTGATGTTGCCGTCATTCATTATTGCCACGTCTACCACTACGGTCTTCCTTTCTAGTTTGACCTCCACAATGTCTGGTTGGTTAGCCATCACCAGTTTATTGGTCTGAATCTGAAATCCCACAGTATCTGGGCTCCATCAGTCTCCACTACCTTTGATGACCCAAACTCAGTATGGATGTTTCTGTACGTTGCTCCAGCCACCTGGTAATGGTACTTCATGTATGCTGTACTTGCCTGCATCTGTGCTGAACTGTCTCATAGCCCTCTGGATAGCCTCTCCCAGATGCACTTGTTCCTTCATCCTGGAATGCGCCCCAGACACCCACTAGCCCCCAGGCTCACTCACTCTGCCTAACGTGTCGTCTCCGGGTGATAAAGTTAGGGTGAAATCCTCCAAGCATTGTGAGGAGCTTTCACCTCCTCTGCATAATTGTTGATGGTTTGGACTTGGGTTTTCCTCATTAAACAGACTCTGCCGCAATGTAGTACCTACAAAAAATAAGGCAGACTTCATGGTTGGGTTTGTCTGTGTGCATGTTTATAAAACTCAAGATTGGCTTTGACCATTCAAACTTGTGTTTCAGAAATATTTAAAAAAAATAAAAAAAATAAAAACATTTTTGCCAAACATGTTGCATACAGATAAATATAAAAATTGTCCTAACGTGATTAATCAGCAGCAAAGATTTTATTGTGATGCATATTAGTTAAAGATAAAATATGCATCACTACTAAATTCTACAAGAACCATTCCCTAAAAATCTAATCTTTACTTACGCAGCAGAGGAAAACATGGAAGTGTGTCACTGTACAAACAATGTAACCCCACATAATTTCCCTTTATTCAAACTTAATTTCTGCAACAGTATTAAACTTGAGAGCAACAGTGCCACCATGTGGTAGAAAAATGAACAAATCAAAACCCAGCTGAATTATGTTCACTGCACTTTATTTACAAAAATATGTCAATTGAGGCATTGTTCCCTCTGAGAAATTCATGCATTACATAGATATTTATACTAGTGAGTCATCCCAATGTGCATTTTTTTTTATTTTACAATTGAATAGAAAGTGCTTCAGTAAATATTAAAATGTGCTTCCAAATCTTGGTAACATTAACCACTTCAAGAGACATCTAATATATTTGACACACTGATGAAAATAGCACACGTCATGAATAGCAACACCAACTTCAAAAAGCAACAAAACATTTATAACTCCCATATTTACTTTATTTCATATATCAAATCTACATGTTTTTAATTAAATAAACAGGAAACAAACATTCAAACTAAATATTATCTATTGATAAAAAACAGCCATTACCTCATGGATGCTCAAAATATTAAGATTATGTATCACATAACAGACTTCATTTGTACCAGTAATTAGGAAACAACAGTCATGGATTGGCTCTGAGGGTATTTTCCACTCCTCTCCTCTAAAGTGATTACCATTCATGTTGTGCTCATTCTATAATCTGGAGTACATCATGTTGGTCACATGGGGAGGGCAGCAGTGGCTGAAATGTAAAGTGGACAGAAATTTGGGTCCATAAACAAAAAAAGAAGGGGGAGAAAAAAAAGGATTATCATTTGTTCACTGGAAGAAAAGTGGAAAATAGGAGGCACATGATAAAACACACTATAAAAAAAATGCAATACGTTTTTCGTGCAACCCCCCCAACAATTATGTAGAACAGGTCAGGGTCTCACAGTGACCAGTACTTACACTTGAGCTGGAAATAGCAGCGCTCACAGTAGAGTTTCCTGTTTCGGATGCGAACCTGGACTCCAGTCTCTGTTCCTCCGAGATGTCGACAGCAACTTGCACACTAAGAGGAAGACAGAAAAGTGGGAGAGGAATCTGGGTCAATTTCAGAGGAATCCAGCTGACTTGTGACATGGGGTTTTTGTGTTGAAATCACTTCAGAGTCTGCCACCCAAGCACAGAACAGCAAAGCTTTATCTCTGCATGAAAACACCACAACTTACAATATATAAATATTACATGCATGCTCCTTCTGTGTGGAGCTCATATGGGAGCACGGAGTTACAGAGGTGAACTGACTTTTCACATCTATGTGCTTATGAAGGTAGGTCATCTAAATCTGGGGATGCCCTGCAAGGGAAACTTTCACAACAAGCATCTAAAAAGCAAAGTATGACAGCTTGCAGTCTTCTCCCACAGCCAAGCACATGCACAAAACTAGAGACCAAAAGAAAAATAGCACAGCAGGCTTGAATCTGTAGATTTTCTGGATGGCTCACAGAACTGCTGAAGTATAGAAAGATACTAAAAATGGTCACGCCAGCAGAGGCACAAGGCATGATTAGAACACAGACTATTGGACAGACTCCTGTGGACCTCACTGGAGGGAAGGTGTGATCACATATTTGACAAAAAAATAAAAAATACAGGTTGCAACACCGGGTGACAGAAGACAGGTCAATTACTTTGAGAGAATGTAGCTAATGTGACCACACCCTATCCCAGCCGTGACCTCTCACCTGGAAACAAGCAAGGTGGAAGCAGAGACTAAGGGCATCTATGACCATGGCTGCCCCACTACTCAGGACACGCCCACACACACAGCACGTCCTCCTGCCACTGACTGTCCTGGGGCAGTACATGTTACCACTGTGAGGCAGAATGTAGGAAAAACAACAAGCACAAACTAAATTTAAATGATTGATCTACCTGCCATGGTTAAATGACTCCGAGTATGAAGTTATCTGAGAGGAGACTGATCCGGTGCTGTAGCGGGAGGAGGCGTTCCTGGTTGGAGCACAGTAACCTCCGGCAGCTGACTGTGAGCGAGGGTAAGTGAATGTACCGGCTGAGTCTGGGGGCTGATGGATAGCACCCAGGTTGTCCAGAGACTCGTACCTGCAGAGAAGATGTCACATTTCACAAAGTTTTAGGAGCAGCCAGCTAAGATGCTACCAGTCACTTCAAATCCACTTTGGATGAGGTACAAAAAGTGGTCTCGCCTCTTCATGGAAACGTCCACATGGATGGGCTCCTTATGGAAGCTGTTGCTGCGCTGACGTATCCAGCTGTTGTCGGTGAGAAGTTGAGTCCTTTTCTTCATCTCCTCCAAAATCTGCTGCCTTTCCTGCTCAGCTTTAGACACAGACTGTCCTTTTCTTTTCCTCCAATCACCTGAACCTGTCAAAAACCACTGGTAACTCACTGCATCCTTCAAAACAGATAAAAATAGCACAGGAAAGGTAAACTAACCTGTCTCTGAGTGAGGTCCAGCCAATACCGGGGTAGATAAGGACTTTGCCCTATTCAAATAAACAGGCCACTATAAATCTCTTGCTTACAAATCCAAAATCAAATATTCCATGCATTTTTAGAAAATAGACATTTGTTTTTAGCTATTGTATAACAGCTTATATTATGTCCAACGCAAACATGTTCGAGCCGTCAGCTTAAGTCAGACTGCTGAAATTACTGGAAACTTAGCCAAGCTTGTTCTGACCTGTGTGCAGAGGACAGCTGAGCAAAGCCATAGGAGCCCTCAGCCCTGAGGTTCAGCATTAGCAGTTACAAAGCCCGTCAAAAAGCAGCAGTGGGCAGAGCAGCACAGAGAAAAGAAGACTTCTCTTAGAACATGTTTGTACTTTAAGCATTTTGGCATCATAAATAAGTCAGAAAGAGCTTTATTTACCAATCTTTCTCAGTAATTCTGTCATCATGGACTCTTTGTGCATTGCTGTGGAGTTTAGCCCTGGCCTCGTTCAGCTCTTTGTCGGGACTCTGCTTTTCTTCTCTGGTTTTCTTAGCCAGTCCATTCACATAAAGCCGAGTGCTGGCAAAACTCTCACAACCACTTTCCAATGTATATTCCTACAAATGCATGAAAAAAGCCATGTGTCCTATATGAAACAAAGCCCTAGGATACTAAATGAGACAGTCGTGCAGGTGCCTAGTCTGACAACCTTTTAGATTTTAGCAATATATTTTTCTTTTACTTTTTTAAACATTACCTTAAATTAAAAAAAACAAAATTGAATCTGATCATTATTTTGTTGAAAAAGCTACCCAGAATTACACATAAAGGGGCAGAAGTAAGACTGGTGATAGCGATTTGATTTTATGGCAAAATTAGAGTCAGGTATTTTCAATAAATGGGATGACGATTAGATGAGAGTTGAAAGATGGCCTGATCTTACTAAAAGGAGGAGTATACTTCAGATCCTCACAACACTTTTAGCAGGAACTAATTGTTTAAAGATGCAAAATATCATGGAACCATTTCTTGAGACTCTTGCACTCGTCTCTGGATATGTAACAGTTTATGACTTCACAAAATAAGCTACTCTCAATTCTATCCTACTAAAGAGGTCTGTTTCACATTAGCATGTGCCAGTGTTAAATTCAATATGTTAATAATCTGACAAAAGCAAGCTAGAATGCTGTATTAAAGTGGAGACGGATGAGGCAAAAACTGAATGATCTGGTCTAAATGAGAAGCATTATGTGACTGGTCCAGCCTTTTTATGGACTTTATAACCTGCTAAACATTTAGGTGGTAGTATTGGGATTGTTGGGCCTGGGTCAGCACAGCTTGGCACTACTTGCAAGACTTAAATCTGAAATAGACCAGCAAATTGTAAAAGGAAATTACTGTCCCGAGTACATCTGTCTGAACGGACTAAACTGAAAGTGGGTCATAGAGCTAGACATTGACCTTCAATAAACAAGGGCAGTTAGAGTTTTTTTTGTTTTGTGTTTTGGTAGTACTTGTAGCAGGTCATGTGAAAAAAAAAACATCCTGAAGCTGCCGTCTATGGGAGGGATGGATTAAAAACAGGACTGATAAACAGAAACACTGAAGTTACGCAAAAAAAAAAGAGGATGTCACAACAAATATTGTACTTAAAGCAAAAGGTTTCCCTTTTTTTAGGCCTCAGTTTTAGATAATTTTACAAAATTGAGCTTAAAATTTCTTTTGACATCAGCTTTTCACGAACACTTAAAATCAGGAGAAGAGTACAAGGCATTGTATTAGTGATTGTCAAATTTTCAAATCATAAAAGCAAACTTTGCGTGACTAGCTCTGACTTTCATGACATTTACAATTTACACTATTTTATTTTCAAAACACCTACCCCAGACTTCCTGCCTTCCATTGCATCCTGTTGTGCTCTCCGCCACTCTGCCTCCAGTCTCTCCTGATCACGCCGATATTGAGCCTAAAAAACAAAAACATAAACAAAGCTCTGTAAATCACTTCACCACTCAAAACAAAACATTACAATTTCCCTCATGTGTCATTTGTTTGTTTAAATAGAAAAGTGAAAAAATAAATTCACCTGCAGGAGGCGCTCTTGCTCTTCCTGCCACTTCTCCTGACGCCTGCGATCCTCCTCGCGGTCCCACGACCAGCTGGATGAGGAGGGGCTGAGGGATGGCACCTGGAGCTGGCGATGCACAAACAGAATGTAAGCACAAATGTGATCACACACAGATAGCTTTCATATATCCATGCATAAACACACTTTGATCAAGTGGTGTGGTAACTTACATCAGATATTGCAGACTCTGAGCCTCCTGTGTGAGAAGATAATCCAGTCAGCAAAAACACCACAAATATCTTTAAGATGATAAAGGTTAATGTGATATCGCATGCAATAGGTCATAAACAAACCATACAAAGATAGGGGACACATTAGAACTCGGAGGCCATTACCATTTAGTTACTGTGTTGACTCTTGGTCTTTCTTTGCAGCATCTTACCATGTTGCACACATTCTGGGTATATCAGTACTCACAGCAGCCTGAGGTGTTCCAATGTTCACTTACACCCAATGTACAAAAATTGTACACAAAAGAATGAAAATTTTGTTCACTGCAGGACAGGATTGTAAAATAACCGACAGTCCTGATAGAGACTTAAGCTGTCAACATCAGTAAGGCTGCATGCAAAAAATCTGCCTACTAGTCTGCTAATGTATCCCCAGTTAAAAAACAACACAATGCAAATAGTGAAAAATAAACTTGGGCAGAATTAAGTGTGCAACAGTACAGAGGAGAAAGGGATCTATGATCCTTATGACAAACACCAATCAGCTTCATTCACTTGCTGATGCTCAACTTCAACAAAAAACAGAAACTACACACAGAGCACACATTTACCACACAAGTAAACCCATGAGCTGATTCCTGCGGAGCCTGGAGAGAAAAGCCATTGCAACATGCACATCAGATCCATTAACCACAGCAGAGAGCCACACAAATCATTTTAAAAAACATTATCTGCAACATATTTACACAGAACCAGTAATACTATTGTAAAAGAGGCAACTACTGCAGAGGAAGCACAACATTAACTGGTAGATTATCAATTGTAATAGATATGATCAATGCTGTCTGCACTTATTGTTTGTGCAAAGTGTTGCACAATGATGAGCAGAGTTGTATTTTTTGCATCAATTTGCAGGAAGACCTACACTGCAAAATGTTTAATACAGTCCTTACTAGGACTGGACTATATAGGAAAAAAAGCATACAGATAAAAAAAAATATCCTGTTGATCGATATCGGTAATTTTCTAAACTTTTTCAAAATTTTAAATATATGATGGAAGTTCATGTCTTGCCATTTTTAGCTTTGGTTCAGTGATCGGATCTATCACTTTTAATTAACGATATACAAGCAATCAATATATTGGGTGAAAATTGAAGTTGTAAAATTATAATTAAAAGCGGAATAAACACAGACAAATAATATATGTTGCTTTAGTGCTTACAGCACTGGCAGCGATGAAAACGTACAGAAACAGAACAAGGCAGTGGAGGCACTTCTCCAGCAGCATTTGGCCCTGACAGTATTTGTTCAGAAAAAGCAATATTCACTTTTTCAGGCTGCAACAGAGACCTCTCGGGACAGTCTTCTCATTCACATTGAAGTGGGTGTGGTAGCTGATGGAACCCAGTGCAGTTCGGCATAGTGTTTATATGTTACCGTGGCAACGCTTGAAGTCTGTATTTGCGCCGTTTCTTTCTGTGTTTTTAATGCAATTTTCTATCGTACATTTTAAATGAATGGAATAAAGACGACCTATGCATCAGTAAGAAGCGTGGATTCTTTGTGACCAGAGTAGTTACATACGGGGTGGTTTAGTCATGGTTCCTGCAGCATGGAGGGGAGCTCTACAGGTTCCAAGCTGGCTAGCTGCTATGCTAAGCACAACAAAAAAGGTAAGGTTGCCTTTAATGACTACAAACTGGACAAATAATACTGTGACTATAGTCACGATAATAAGATGTAGCAGCAGAAAAGAAACCGGGTGCTGCTGGCACGGTGCTGCCCTCGCTGGCGTTTGGCTGGCTACCAACTACCCATATTTAAAGCAGTCAAAGACGGCGCACTCCATTATTTTAAGTGTGCTGCAGATGTTTGAGAAAGTATGAGGCACTGCGTCATCACTTATTGACGGCGGCAAATTGGGAGCTTGTGGACAGAGTGTGCATGGATCTGCATTTCTGATTGGTTGGACGAAGCAAGGATGAAGTAAAACGACACGCAATACTATTATGAAAAAGGAAAGGGACATTTTTCTATCAAACTTTTTATCGACCCCTTTTTTCCTCTATTGACCCACATATCTATCAATCGATCTATATCATTATCCATTTATCATCCACCCCAAGTCCTTACTCCTTTAACACTCAGACATGAAAACGGGTCATGGGTGAAAAAGGTGAGAAGGACACGGTGAGCTAGGGAGGTCTGGGGGCATGCGCCCCCGGGAAGAAATTTTTAAATATTTCTTAATTAAAGCATCAATCTGATGCACTTTGAGAGAGAAAAATAACCAATTACTAGAAAGTTCAAATGTATAAATAAAGTGTCTGCCAGGGTTATATTTTATATACAGAAACACACGCACACATTTAGGAATGTGGATGTATTTGAAAGGCTATGAACTAATGATCATATTCAGGTTTTCTTCCATTTACTACAACCTCTGAAAAGGTGCATTTCCTTGTAATGAATACTGAAAAGCTACCCAAGCCAAGCTCCTGACACCAAAGCTGCTACCCAAGTTCATACTGTGATTTTACCTTTACGTCTGAAAAATTCTGCCCTCCTTTTCTGATTTTTCCTAATTATACCATTATAATCTACATGAAAAGAAAAGGACAAATAAAATATGACATATTACATTAGTATATTAAGCATGCAAGGTGGACTTTGCCTTATGTCTGTGACAGTATTGCTTAATTTGCGTTACCTTTATTTCTGGCAACACCGGGGTTGTCAGAGAGCCCTCCTCTTGTGGTTTTATCTTGAATTACCTGAGCGGTTAAAAACAAGAAGCCATATAATTTCCAACTGAAAAATCTGAGGAGCTTTGACTATTTTATTTTTAAATAAAATCAGGATAAAACAATTGCTCACATTTTCAGCCAGTCCATTAAATTTGGATGCTTGTGTGTCCGTTTCTGTAGAGGCACCACTCTTGACATGGTGATTAGTGCAACTTATCAGAACGGGAGCTGCAGCTGTCAGATTGAGGGTCATTCTGCTCTGACCTGGCTGGTTGGCACAACTTCCTTCACTGGTGCTCCAATCT
>JAPMNP010717214.1:0-12804 GCA_029874935.1 Atherina boyeri | reverse complement strand
CTTCCACAATATAACCTACAGCTGGCCTACAGCTGCTGATTGCTAAATTGTGTAAGAGGAGTGAACCCATAAGCCACTAATCAGCAGCAATCATTTACAGATAGAGCAAAACAAAATCTGGGATGGCTAACAAAACATCTCCAATACATTATAAAAAAACTACCCATAAAGCAATAGATCATGAATCTGAGACAGACCCTGGCGTAAAGGTGTTACTATGCATGCATATGGCTCTCATAGTCTGTTCCAAGCCATTTCATACGTTTTCAAGATTTACAAGCATCCCACACCCATTTCCAGCTTACTGCCTTCATGAGCGGCAAAGCTACCTTAACAGACCGACTGCGCCGAAGGAACTGAATGAAGTGCCACATTCTCTCTTCTCTTCGCCAACCACAGCCCTGTTATTTAACCGACCTCACAAAGCAAAAAGCACATCTTTTTAATCCTGATGTAGTCACCGATTAAAAATGCCAGATGCTGCATTCTTGGAGCATCAAACAGAGCGAGACAAATGCCATTTTAAGCCAAGCAGGGCCTTGAAAAGCTGGAAACGCTAAACAGCAGAACATCCAAAATGATCATTTCTAAATCCCTGAGGTTTCTTGAAAAGAAGCAGAACACAATAATACATTTCTCTCCATAGCAGTTTCCTCATAGTGAATCCACTTCCACAAGCATGACAAAGTATTGGCAACAGAAATAATCCTTCCATGAGTCAATGGTTTCAATTAGATATTAGAAACGTGACATTCCTCCTTACCTTCTAAAGTGGTTCCTGTACCCAGAAGAGGATCTCCCAAACCAGAAGAATAGCGTGCAGTAACAAACAGCTCATATTCAGTGGCTGGTTTGAGGTTCTTCAGCAGAGCCTGGGTTGTATCTCCCTTGACAGATATCTCCTTCCTCTCACCTCCCTCGGCAGGTTTAAAGGCAATACGGTACTGCACGACATTTCCTGGAGCGGCTCTCCATGCCAATTTCATGGTAGAGATAGTCTCATCGAAGACACGAAGGTCACGAGGAGTGCCACGTACTGAAAGCAAACAAAAATGGATGAGGAAACGTATTCATATTCGTACAACAAAACTTCAAAGTTTAACAGCATTTCTCAATGACAAGAAGTTTCCTGACTCACCTTCCTTGGTGGTGCCATCCACCTGCATCTCATCTCCTGTGCCGGTTGAATACTCAGCAGACACAGACACTCGGTAAGTAGTGATGGGAAACAGTTCCTGGAGAACTATGGTAGTCTCTGGTCCAATGGTTTGGGCCTCCAGTATTTCTCCTGTGCCGCTTAGTGGAACATAGGACAGGCGGTACCTGATCACCGAACCTGGAGCAGCTTGCCACGAAACCCTAAAGCTGTTTGTTGTCTCCTCTGTGACTCTTAGATTTCGTACAGTCCCTCGCTCTGAAAGGGGGAAAAAAACGCAATAAATGAAAAATCTTCTCCATACACAGTCATGTTGTGTCAAATCCAAGTAGACAGCTTACCTTCAAGAGTGGTTTCTTCACCCGTCAATGGAAAACTGTCCCCTTTTTCATACTGAGCATAGACGTTGACTTCGTAGGCAGTGACTGGGAAGAGGTGGGGAAGAACGGCCGTGGTGGTATCACCAGGAACTGCCAGGGAGATGTAGTCTCCAGTGACGTCTTCGGCCTTGCGGAAACGCACCAGGTAAGACATGACACTGGCAGCAGGAGCTGTCCAGGTGGCACGGAAGCTTCGGGAGGTGATCTCAGAGAACTGCAAGTTGCTGGGTGGAAGTAAATCTGAGAATGAAAGATTACTTTTTGAGAATGTCATATATTCAGGCAAATATTTGATCATTCAAACAGTGTGATAGGTCTCATTGAAGAAGGATGTGTCTGGTTTTGTGAAATGTTCATTGGCACAGTAAGTGGATTAAAGGATTACATTTTTTAATGTCTTGTAACATATCAGCACTATTTAATGATAACTTAAAGGTAGGGTCTTGGATTCTCTTTTTTGGCCATTTTTGCAAAATCCCTTGAAATCCTATTCCTAACCCATTTACAGCCACTACGTTGGAAGCACTGACATGGAAATAAAACAACTTAATCATCTGTGGAACGGACAGGGCTTGAAAAACTTGCAATTATTTCCAAGACCACCTAGAAGCATTGGACAGTAAATCAAACGGTCATCCCTCCCCCTCATTCCCCTCGTGCACGATTGCACGTCCATGTTCTTCGAATGGGTGGAGTCAGGGGCAGTGTTGGAGGCAAAAGGGTAGGACCATTTGAGTTGAATATTTTCAAAATCTGCTGGCTGTTTTGCAAATCCCAGACCCTACCTTTAAATAGTGTATCATTCTGTGCTTTGATCCTTCGCTATCATATCTACTCTTTACAAACAAATAAGGGACTATGAACTGATATCTGATCAAATTTCTTCTAATCTTCTCCTACTTACTTCTCTTTTTTATTTTGAGCAGCTCCTGTTCAATCCTCAGACAGATAGACTGAGTCAGCTCCTTGGAAATCCTCTGAAAGGCATCAAAGTCCTCTACCTCATAGACGTGAGTGTCTGCTGGTGGATTAGCAATAGCCTCCAGCTCCGATCTCACTGCATCCTTTACACCAACCGCAAAGATCTCCACATCAATATTCCTCAACTTGGTGGCAGCATCCTTGAAGGAGTCTGAAGATTTTCCGTCTGTGATTAGGACCATGATACGAGGGACATTCTCTCTGGCTCCTCGAGCCTGGATAAAGATCTTCTCCCTGACATAGCCCATGGCCTTTCCTGTATTAGTGGAACCACCACGATAAGGGAAGGTGCGCACAGCTTTGACAACAGCAGCAATGTCATGGTGGGTGTTGAGGGCAAACTCAGTGTAGGGATCACGACTGTACTGGACCAAGCTGATCTGGATTTTGCTGACTCCGATGTCAAAGGAATTGACCAGAACTTCCAGGAAGGCGCGGACTTTGGCAAAATTTTGTAATCCAATACTGTATGAGCCGTCAACCAGTAGGACCACATCAGCCTGCACATCCACTCCCAGTGAGCACTCTTAAGAAAGAGAGGAGATCAGAGATTACTCCAAAACCAACCAGAGTCAGTCTTGTTACAAAACAACACCAAAATAAACTAATTTTACCTGTTGACACCTTGACAGGTTGAGTTTTTGCCAGATCCAAGATGGGTTCACTTGGAGTCAGACCTTTGAGGGCGTATAAGCTGATCTCATACTCAGTCTCAGGGGAGAGATCCCGTACATTCGCCAATGTCTGAGTAGGTCCAACGTACAGCTCTTGGTGCTTCATCCCAGGCACCATGGGGGTAAGGGTGAGCTTGTAGCCTGTGATTTCACCCGGAGATGGATCCCATGTCACCCTCATCGACTTAGATGCAATTTCTGTGACTTGCAGGTTCATAGCAGGCTCCACCACTGAAAGGAAGCCAGACAAAAGAAAATCATCCGCAGGAGAATGGAAAGTGTTTGAGTAATTGCTAGGGATGATTACAATTTCCATAAGAAGGTTGGAGAAATATCTTCCGACTTACTTTCTTCCCCACTGACAAGAGAGCTGAGCTGCTCTTCAACACCAGAGCATACTTCTGGGATGATCTTTTTCTGTACCTCTTGGATCGAGTCGAAGCCAGGCACACTGTACACATGTTTGCTGTGAGGCGTGGAGGCAATTTCCCTGAGCTCATCCTCATCGGCATTAGTGATACCTGAGCAGAAAAAATTACATCATCAATAACTCATGTGTTCTTACTGTCTGTTTTGCAGATGTGATAGACGGTTGATGGTTTTAGGGCGTTGCTTATGTTAGAAAAAAACTACAGTGTTTGACTCCTTTCTGGGGCAAATATGGATTTTAAGACGAACAAACGATGGAAAATCAAATGGTTTCCAAGAACAGGCAGACATTCACAGGGGAAAGCACAACTGAACAAAACACTGAATAATAAACCATACCTAGGACAAATATTTCCACTCCAATGTTCCTAAGTCTTTCAGCATATTCCTTCACTGCGTCTTGGGATTTTCCATCAGTGATGATCATGAGTACCTTTGGAAAACCTTTCCTTGATCCAGCTGCTTCAGTAAAGATGTTTTTCAGCAGGTAGTCCATGGCATCACCTTAAAAAAAAACAAAAAAAAAACATGTTTACGTGTATTCTTTCCACCCATATATTTACACATCATACAAAAAAAAAGACACACAAAATATTTTTTTTATGTATCTCATACCAGAGAGCAGCTTACCAGTCATAGTATTCCCTCCTTTATATGGCAAAGTGTTGATAGCTTGTAACAGGTCCCCTCTTCTGGTGTAACTGGTGAGGGGGAACTCTGTGCGGGCGTCTGAGCTGTACTGAACCACAGCCACTCGGGTTTTGTCCTCGCCAATATCAAAGGCCCCCGCTAGGGCAGCAATGAAACTACGGATGTGTTGAAAGTTTCCTCTACCCACGCTCCATGAGCCATCCACCAGAAAAACCAAATCTGCTAGTGCACTGACAGAGCACTCTGGGGAAACACAGTGGAGAAATAAGGCAGTCAGTCAAGAGCATGGGGGGAAAAAAAACAAAAACTGATTGACACATTAGAAAACGTTTACAAAAAATTTAAACAAGTGGTTAATGATGGGTGTAAAAACTCAAAATACAGAAAACCACATCCTTTGTGTCTCTAACCAAATAGATTTCCAATCCAAAAAAGTGCCAATAATGTAATGGCAGATACTTGATCTTGGAACAATATGATACACTGGCCCATTTCTTCCCAATGTCTAAATAGATTCAAACCCTTGACAGATAGTTGGATGGCTAAGAGAAGCATTCAGACATCAAAGGAAAGATCAGCTGATGCCAAACAGTGGGCTGGTATAGTTATCCAAGCTGACGGAGGCAGGTCGTAGCTTAATAGACTAAACATTCAGCAGAGGTTTGACCAGCACTTTTCTACGTTCAAATCCACAGGGCGTTGAATCATAAATAAAATTTTCTGGCACATTTAAGATGACTCTATTGGAAAAGAAACTGGCAGGGCTTATGTAGATGGACATTAATTCCCATTCCCCCTGGTCTCATCGATTCAAAATTCTATTCCCCGTATCTCATAAAGTTCAATCTGAATAAGATTTTTCTTTTGGTCAATTTGCCGGGTTGTGAAAGATTCTCTACAAGCTTCAGAAAATCTGGAAGTGAGGTTTCAGTTCTTAGCTATGAGGAGCATGAACAGATCTTCCCATCACTTAACACACATTTTAAACTCGCCACTGTTTTTAAGGGTGATGTCTAAACAAGAACTGTAGAGCATCTTTCAGCAGGAGCCACTTCAAGGTGACAGAGTAAATACGTCATTGATTCACTACACCCTCCATCACTTCTGCACTCCATGACACATAAAAGAAACATTTATTTCCTAGCTTCAAGGCTTTCCTTTTCTCTTGATGAACCCACTGTTTTCCATTAAGTTAACCAATGTGTACCTTTACAGTCAGTGTCAAAACCGTGTCTGTTTACCCAACAACAACTCAGTGGCAAAAAAAAAAGAAGTAAATTACAGTAATGAAGGGGGAAAAATCTGTCTTAAACTTTGGAGTTGTGTAGAGGACCTGTTTCTGTTCAGTCTTTGGTTGACACTCCAGTAAACATACTCACTGATTGCATCTGACTGTGGCCTCCTGACTCGTCCACTGGTGTTACTGGACTGGACTGAAACACAGGAAACACTTGATGAGTTAGCACCGCACACTGCCACTCCTGATTCACTGTGTACTTTTTCACAAAGGAAAAAGGCAAGAAAATCAACAGATCGTAAAAGCTGGTCCACCGGATCAAAACCATATGCGCACAAACACATATCATTGTGCTTCTCTAGCAGTGAACAGTGAACGACATAAGACAGTAAACAGATGTGATTTCCTGCTACTTTCAGACAATCTCTGTGGCTAAATGAAAACAGTTTCCCTGCACTCTGTCCACATTTCTCTCCCTCATGTAGCCAAACAAAATTATTTTAGTCTCTAATGATACACACTTTTTTTTTTACAGGAAAAGATAAGTCTATTAAGGTTTTAAAACCCGATTTCCTCCAATTGGGCTACCTTGAGAACAGATGGTGCAAAACTGTACCAAAATGCTCATTGCAATTGCAATAAAACCTCTCTAATTCAGTTTTGTCTCACATAATCAGAGTGAGCCTTTGCAGATATAATGTTTGCATATTCAACCATAACTTTATAGAAGTTTAGAGCTGCAGCTTCATTGTTCCAAAGGGATATTCATGTTTATCCTTAAAGTGTTTTATGTCAGGAATGCCTGAAACTTTTTTCATTTATGTGTTTCCCTTACAGTGACTCCACATGTATCCAAATTGACCTTGTGGTCACAGATACTAATTTCATTATGGGTATGGCATTTTCAAGCAGAGGCCTAAATAAACAGGTACAGGGCTCAAAGGGTTAATTGTATACTGTTGTGGATAAATGTAAAGTGCTAACTTTGCTTCTGAAAAGGTGCAAATGCAAAGATTTTCATTAAGAATTATGCATGATTTTAAAGCAAAACCCTTTCAAGAAAAAAACTTGTACTCACTGGTCAGTTGTCCAAAGATGGGGAGGCTCTCCTCTGAACCAAGGTAGGAGTTTATTGACACTGAATAGTCCAAGTCAGGTGTCAGATTAGTGAGTGATGTTGTGGTGGCATCTGCCCTGAGGGTGAAATCTCTGGCCGGTTCATCTGGGAAAAGGTAAGTATATCAGTTAAGAGGCTGATAAGGCATATTCTATGTTTAAACTGTTTGTATCTACATAACTAATTTGAGCCCTGACTTCATAGTTACCTGCATCTGATACAACTTGTATTCTGAAGCCCTCTATCCTTGCCGAGGGTCTTACCCATGACATGTCCACTGTGTTCTCATTTAGAATTTTAAATTTCAAGTCTGAGGGTGGTTCCACTGCAAATGAGAAATGTAACAGTATTAAATCACAGCACATAAAAAGACTTGTATGACTTGTATTTTATATATTTGTGAACAAATTAAGGTAAGGCATTTTTAATGAAGCATTCATATTAATCCCAACAACAAACACTTCATGACTGAAGTGGACTTGTTCGTTGTTGGTGGCAGACACACAGCAATGACGTCCATTTGTGAGGGTGAAGGGTAAGGAACAGGTGACAACATTGAAAAAGGGTGAGAAGCCATTTTGGAACAAAATGGCACTTGTTTGAGTTGCCCAACCGAGATGGCCAGCAACTCAAGCACTGGCATACACATCATGTGCACAACTCCACACAAACGCTACCAAAGTGCAAACACTAAGTGAACCATCCAATTCATGCTAAGTGCAGTCATTACATTGCATGCTCCGACCACAAAGTGAACTCCTTTATGATGGAATTGAGCTCAGTATTACAAAAACACAACTTCATTCCCAAGTTACTGATTATACAATGGAATCAAGGTTGCCATATAGTTACCGAAGTAACTCTTGACAGAACTGAACACCATATGTTATATATACATTGTATATAAACATATTTCAAAGACGAAAAGTGGTTTGTTGTTTATTTGGTTAAGACTCTTTGCACAAAAGAGTGGCACACATCCATTGCAAACCTTTTAAAAAGAATACACAATTCGTCGCCGGAGACGCTTGTGTACTTTTTCTCTGACAGCATAATGCATGAGAAGGCATGAAAGAACAAGACTTCTTTAGACAATCAAATGTTCAATAACAGAGAAAGCATGTACATTTAATTATATAAAAGAAAGGGTATACAGTGTGACAAGACCACGCGCCGTTACATTCAACTGACTTGATCACAGCGCCATGCATCATGTACATGAGAAAGTTGTTTGACTTAACAACTTTGATTGACTGGACAATGAGTAGTTTTCCATGTACAATTGGGACCACACAGACAGAGATGACAAACGTATTTTAAAATGATATTCTGTCTTGCATTCTCGAGGTGAAAAGCGAGGAAAATAAATTATGTTAAGCTGACTTTGTTAACATTTAAAATGAACAGTTTGCGTGCATCAAAGTGTCCAAGTTTCCTGCTGTTGTCAGTATTAGCTGGCATCTTTTCAATTCATTTGTCCAGCTTGCATACTCATTAGTACTCAGATTATAACTGTGACTTATGGCATGCAATTTTAAAAAGTCATAATAGACATGACTCAAAATAAACAACTAATGAAATTAGTTTATGTGAACATTCAAGACATTAATGGGGTTAGCACAACACTTTTTGCATGTCCTTGTAGAGCTTTTCCAAGCTTTTATTCATCCACAGTGGTATCAGACCACAATGCAGATGATGTTAGGTAAGTATGCATGCATTAGATGTCTAAGCATCAGCAATGAGCTATGCCTGTTGGATGCATCTGATACAACTTGTATCTGATACATGCATGCTAGCTGTTAATATGAAAGAGAGGCAAGAATATCATTGTAAAATACACTATGAGGAGGAAGCCATAGCTTGGGACACACTGAATGCACAGGCAGATGACAAAGAGGAGCCTGCCAAATACTTAAAAAACTGGGATTGGAGAACCACCAACCTGGCATTTCAACAAGGAGCCCCGATGGACCGTGTTCCCCCTCATTTCTTCACGAGTACTCATCCCCAACACCAATGTGCGGATTTAGAAGTATGCGTTGGTGTGGATGAGTTGGGGGTGAAGGGTTGTGAGTAGCAAAACCATGGATGATGGATTATAAAATTCAGGATATTTTTTTTTTAGATAGGTTCCGTTCTATGACGCACTAATCGCCCCCACGTTTTTTTTTTCAAAGTAAAATGGTCTGAGTGGGTCGCTGAGTTTCTTTGACCATATGTGCTTCTGGTTTTGAAATATACTTGAAGAACAAAGGTGGTTTTGTCAAAATAACAATCTCTGGTAGGTTTTTTGGACCTTGTGGTTGCTTTGTTATATGGATGTCTGTCCCATCAGCTCCTAATAAAGGACACCTCTGGCTCCCAGGGGCCAGAGTCTGGCTACTGCTGTGTTACCTCAGTCTCCATCAATCCAGCCAGCCAGCGATCATGACCTGAGCTATCGCCAGGAGGAGAGACCAAGAAGAGAAGGAAAGAACACCAACTCTCCCCAAAGAGGCAGGACACAT
The DNA here is from genome assembly GCA_029874935.1 of Atherina boyeri. Classification (NCBI taxonomy): domain Eukaryota; kingdom Metazoa; phylum Chordata; class Actinopteri; order Atheriniformes; family Atherinidae; genus Atherina; species Atherina boyeri. Next base: position 3,669 of record JAPMNP010717214.1, on the reverse strand, counting down.
GCCAAAGTAATTCCGCAACATGTGCTGACATTAAACATTACTGCATATTAACTTTCCATATGTCTTGCAACTCAGCGGTTTTGTGAATGCCCACAAAGACTCCGAGAAAGGCTCTTTGTCTTTATGCTGTCTGTGGATTAATTTGCTACTCTCGTATTTCATCTTTCCATTCTGTTAGTGGAGATATGCGAGAGTGGACTCCTCTCACCAGGCAATTGCGCTCTCGCAGTGGAAAAAATCTGAAGTTTCCATACCATATTTCCTATTACTTTTCTCTGAAATGTTTGCATAAGAGACAGCTAGAACAGACTGATAATCATCTGCGACATATTAGTTAATGTGACAGCGAGAATTCAATTTCAACTAAAACAGTTTGGAAAGGAAGAAGCATGGCATTTGAGTTATTAATCACTTTTCATGTTTCAGTTTGTTAGAATTTTAACCGACAAAACTTATTTAATAGCTCAGTTTGAACTTTTAGGTGTACATAAAACTTTCTTCTGCTGTTTCAGTAGTTACAACTGCAGCTATTCTAAAACATTCTCGTACAATAAAAAGATTCTGCATATTCTCAACATTATCATTAAAAAATGTGCACTTGCTCAGTTGTCAAAGGGTTTGCAGTTTTTCTATGTTACAGCCCTCCTTGAGCATTTACAGGAAAACATTAAGCATGACACAGTTGGTCTACTTTTTTTTAGTAAGTATCCAGATGTTTAATGTATTTAGTTTGAGGTTATAAGCAAACCCATCTTGAATGATCTTTGTTTCTTACATCTGCCAAATCTGAATGAGAAAACTTCTCCTGAAGTATTTGTTTATACTATCTAAACCCACGCCCAAATACAAGGAAACAGGATTTGGATTTAGGTCTAGAATCAAAACAAGTAATAAGTCCTTAATAGATCAAGCAAACAGTCAACAAGTAATCACTCACATAGTTAAACAGCATACACATAAGATTTTTATTCAGTTTATCAGAAAAAAGCAATTCAATGTTTCAAATAACTCTGACGTTAAAGTCAAAAGCTAAATCCTGTGAAATAAATAACCAGAGGAAATAAAAAGGTAACAGGAGTGAAGGAAGAGATAGAGAGACAGAGTAGGACAGTTTATGTAAGAGGAGTAAGGCCAGGTGGTTTCATTTACCTTGAGCATCTATGGAGGACAACAGGGCTGCAAGGAAGGCAGCCGTGGCCAGTGATAGCCTTAACTTCATGTTTCACCCTGAAGGGTCAGCAGCACATCAATCAGTCTGAGGACAAAGAGAGAAGATGTGTTTGACAAGCCGCTGCATCGGAGGGGGGCTAATTTAATTTACTGCTGTGTTTAACTGGACATAATTTGAGGGAGAGATCCAACTTAGGGCGGCTGCCAAATCACCACAAACAGCTCCAATTATTTGATCTTCACTTTTTGTAATGATTTTTTAAAAAGAAGCAATTAAACTATCCAGACTCTCTTACACAAAAAGTACCACACCTTGATGCCTTTTGTTGACACCCATGCCTGGAGGTAGGCTACATAATCAGAACAGAATGACACATTCGATGTTCAGCAATGAAGGGGTTTTTTTTCGGTTTTTTTTTTTTTAAGGCACTTTGCACAAACTCATCTGGTTCGATTTTCATAAGTCATAAGCTGAAAAAATGCGTGGCTGCTTTGAACATTTGGTTCACAGTGCAGATAACTACATGCTGCAGTCTTACCTGTATAGCCCCACAGGGATAGAATCTGGGTAGGTTATCTTTTTAAGGTAACCAAAAACCATTTTAATGTCACATATTTTGCATTTTGAGTCATGGAATTTATTCCTTTACTACCCTCCTTCTCACTAAATCTTTAAGGGAAAAAAGGAGACTGATATGGGACTATGCGTTACTACAGTAATTGCATTTTCCATAGAATTATTGGCTGCATGACTGTTTTCCTGCAATAACGGTTTTTACTTAATTATTTCACCGCATCCAGCAATGACATGAGCTTCTTTAATCCAAACTACAGGCTGTGCGCCCCGCCTGGTGCACGAGCGAGAAAACTGCAGCCACAGGGACCGATAAGAATATCTTGGCCCCTTGGACACAAGGGACTCATCTGATCTGCATTATCAGATTAACCAAAAACCACATCAGATATGCTCTGCTTGTCCTGCTGGTGGAGTCCTGCTCCGTCTTTCTTCTTTACAATAGTCGCATTTTTATTCAGTCCAATTAAGCAGTTAGGGTAATTTAGATAAAGTTGGATAGGCTTCCTTTAATTTCGTCCATCCTACATCGTAACTTTATTAAAGTAGGCTACATCAATTAAAACTCTCCAGTTTTTTTTAAAAAAAAACGCTGTTAGAATATAATTATCTATCATATTTTGATATAAACCTTTAATTCAATCAGAAATACCTCAACAACTCATTTGCTTAAAATGAAAAGAAAAGAGGAAAATTAAGAATAACTCACCAATTAATCCCCCCTAAGAAAATTGACGGACTTAATTCAGCGCAGCCTGATTGAAGCCTCCCCCTCTGGAAAGCAATAGAGAAATGTCAGGAGCTGCGGCTGGACCCCTCTCTCCTCTGTAGGGTTACTGGAGGCTCCGCCAGCAGATGTCCAAGAAGGAAAAGCCTCTTTCCAAGTGGGAAGAATCTTTCCACCATCGGCTACTTAACAGGGGGGCAGTTCCAAGCTCTCGTTTTACCAGCATGTGGGCTTCTTGCGAAAGCTCTGCCTCTCACTTGATATATGTCCCCCGCCAAGACCGATCTGGAGTTTGGAAATTGCATTTTTCCCAACATTCCTTTGGTCTGGAGAATTAATGAGTCTCCAGTGCCAGTGTGACTTCACAGTAGTTGGCCAGACAACAGTGAAAGGGGAAGTGTTTTATCTGCGCAACAGGCAACATCATCCAGTTTATTAACTCATCTAGAATTAAAAAGAATGAAACTTTTGACTGACTTGTTTTTCTGGCTTGGCAAAATTAAGCGGCCAATTCTTATCTCACCCTCATGATGCAAAAACAAATGCAAGAGAAAAACATTTCTGTTTTTCGCCTTTACGCAAAATGTCGCGGATGAATGGAAACAATTGCTTAGTTGGGAATGGAAAAGTATTCCAGCAGCAGCAGCTCAATCTGCTATTAAACTTCTTCACTGAGATCTTCTGGTTTATGGGTTTGGTGTGCCCTCTAGCGCTCAAAATGAAGAACTACAGCTGGGAGCGTCGAGGATTTAATCCAATCTGATTACTGTAAAACTGACTGCAGCTACCTGATAGAATTCTGGGAAAATAAGAAGACTTACATGTTTTCTTCAAATATACACCAACCAGACATATTACTAAAACCACCACTGGGTAAAGTCAGTCAGTTAAACTGCTTGTTTTTGCTGGAAATACCTGCATCCTGGCATTTACAAAGATGTTATTGACACCAACTACTTGCATTTTGTTTTACAAAATGCGGTAGAAATGACCATATTGACACAACAATCAGCTTTTAAATGATGAGACAATTTTACAATATATATATTTATTATTATTATTAATATTATTTTCAGCTCATGATTTGTACAATAAAAAAAAAAGATTTCATACAGTAAATCATACTGAAATCTGTACAACAGAGACTTGATGAATTACATACAGCAGCTGAAAAGTTGCTTCGTTAGACAGTCATGAA
>JAPMNP010717212.1:0-10462 GCA_029874935.1 Atherina boyeri | reverse complement strand
AACAATTAAAATTTCTAATTGCGAATAATTGCATAAATGTCTGCGATTAATCACGATTACTTTTGTTTTCCGTTTTCCCCTTTACATTGTCCTTAAGTATTAATAAAAAATAAAATATAATACCATATTATGTCATAATGTAATGTAATAATATAATAATAAAATAAGAAATCAAAAACAATAAAATCAAACATTTATTATGTTTGATTAAAGATGGATGAAAATGTAAGGATTTACTAATTAAAAAGGAAACAAGTCAGCAGGATGAATCTAAAGCTGTGAAGCTGTTTCCTTCTAAACACTGAGGAACAATATCTGATTAATTTCAGCATCAAGTGAATAGAAAGAAAGCAGGATTAGAATCTCAGAGCTTCTAGATGTGAGGTGAGATAGATCTTCACAAAATGATCAATAACTTTAGGAGAACATTATTTGGATTATTTAGGAGAACATTATCTGATAACTAAAGAAAAGAGTTTTGTCCAAGTCCTCAGTTTTTATGTCCATCCTGGAACTCACCAGGAGAACAGAATGAGCTGCTCTAAGATACATGAGCTTATTATTTGCACTCTTTCTTTCCTTCCTTCCATTCAGCCGTCAGTGGTAAGCAGAAAACCCGCTTACTTCTGTGTATTTATGTCAGACGATTGTATAGAAAGGCTTCAATAGACAAACAAAACAGGTAATCGGAAATTAACCTCATTTCATCTTTTGAAGCCCTGTTCCTGCTTCACATGAAGTATGACACTGTTGTGCTGTTGATAAAAACAGAGCAGCTGTAATGAATGACTATCCGTCTGGTAATGACATGTTTTTTGTCATGATGGCACCGTGGGTCTTTGGCCCTTGGGACACGTCACCACTCTCACTTATGTGATGTTGAATTAATTGAGTTAGAGCTGATCCCTGCTGGACCTGTTTTGATCTGAAGACGCATGCATACCTCTCTGTCTCAATTCTCAATCTGAGTTTCCTATTTCTAACTATATATTATTGTGGCATTTGCATATACTGTATGCATTTTTATTTGTAAACTGTGTTAAGTCAAATTCAACCTAGTTGTTGGAGACATTGCCATGCTTATTCTCCTACATCTTAGCACAAACATGCAGCGTATATACGATTTCCCTCCACACACACACAAACACACACACACACACACACACGCACGCACGCACACGCGCACGCACGCACACACACACACACAAACACAAACACACACACACACACACACACACACACACACGCACGCACACACACACACAGGATTTCTTGCCTCAGGGGAAATAAAGCTTGCTTACATTGTTGTAGAATTAACAATGAAATCCCATAAAGGCTGGATTTTAAACCTAATAATAAGGGTAAGTGAACACTTGCACAGCATCGTGTCTGGACTACATGACTAAGGAGTCTCTCCACAAGCAGTGCATTAGTGAATGAAAAAAGGAGGAAAAGGTTGGTGGCCAAAACACCTTCCTTGCAATAAGTTCATATGGATTACACATTAAAGCCACCTCGTAAATGTTTTTGATTTTTTTTCTTTCCCTTTAGAGGGTCATTACTAAATACAAGGCTATGGGATCTTGTCTTACAAAATCATACACACAATGAAAAAAGATTTTTGAAAGATAATGAACAGCCATGCATAATTAAAAGTTGAGACTAAATGAGAATGGACTATTCATTTGGCACATATGTTTTATTAATGCTCTTCTGTAGTGTCATATCACTATTATTTATGTCATAAAGTGCTACATTATTAACAGCAGGAAATGACTTAAATAGATTTAGAAGATTAACTCGAGATAAGAATTTTAAACCAACGCATTGACTCTTGAGATATTCTATCTGCTCTTAGTTTGCCTGAGAGTGTCACTTGTGCAGCCCAATGCACCGTTATTAAGCAGCACTCAGAGGAAAAAACTATTGCATTACTCCTTCTATGTGTCTGTAGTAAGGTGACAGAGACTCTTGAGACCATGAAAACTATTGGCAAACGACTGCTTTACACTTCTTCTGCTTGTCCCTCTTCCCACAGGAACATTTTACACCAGAGTGCAAATTCAAGGAGTCAGTGTTTGAGAACTACTACGTGACATACTCCTCTATGATATACCGGCAGCAGCAGTCGGGCAGGGGCTGGTACCTCGGTCTGAACAAGGAAGGAGAAATTATGAAGGGGAACCATGTAAAAAAGAACAAGCCAGCAGCCCACTTCCTTCCAAAACCTCTAAAGGGTAAGTCTGACCAAATATTCTGTCATCACATGGAGCTACTGTACTGTAGATAGATATGGAGAAACTTTTCTTGAGTGTTCTTTCATTTGGCTGGGGTAGTTTTTCTAAGGGCCACTATTTTCTTATTATGTTACACATTTGTTTCTTTATTTTCATTATATTTGTGGTCCTTGTGGCTATTTTATGACTAAAATCTAAATATGCTTTCCATTTGGCTCAAGTATTTAGAATTCTCCTCATAGATGCTGGCATGTGCTTTTTCAGTAGTTCCCTCCAGCTGGTCACTCTGCCGCAGGCACTGTTCAGAGGGAGGTTGAGCCGTTGTCTTTAACCAGGAGTGCATACAATATTTTTTGTGCCTCGAATAGTGACTCCCAGTGCTTTATTTTCATTACAATAAGTTAACAGAGAACCTAACCAATCTAGGCGTAGTGTGTGGTAATGTGGTTGTGAAGAACAAAGAGAAAACAGCACGGAAAGAGGAAGAAATTGTTCTGTTGTCTGTTGAAAAGGCCATGGTCCTTTCTTCAAGGAGACACAGATTTACCTTTCAACGGAGAGGAGACAGAGCCAGACAGAGCTGTTTTCGTTTTTGTGTGACAAAAGATGAGTGCTCTGGTGTTTTGTTTTTCTTTCTGTTTTTCCCACAGTTAGAAATGAAAAGCTTGCAGTGCAAAATCTGAATCTGTCACCTTTATCTTACCATGACTTTTCCACATGCAAATTTGTGCAAGCAAACTATCCACTAATAAAATGTATACTCAATGCATTGGCTACCTCTTTTTAGGCACATATGTAAAACATACTGAACTGTAAGTTATCTTTCTAATTAGTTTATTTCCAATGCCATATTAACTTACCAATACTTGATAGCTTTTTAAATCTTGAGTTTTGATGTCTTACCCAAGGGTACTCGGGCAAAGAAAAAAGCTCTGGATTGAACTGTCAATCTTGCAATCAAAGACAGGGCCAGAGGGATGGCCTGGGGTGGGCATGAACCACCCCTAATATTTATCTGACCTCTGGACATCCCAAGACTAGACAATCAAATTCTAACAAATACTCAGTGTAAATAGTTTACCATTTTACCATTTACCTTGGTAAACTTCCAAGTACAAATAAATGCTGCATGTAATGTACTTCTAAATGTTGTTCTACCCTACAATGTTCTCGATCATAATGCAGTCTTTATACAGGATAATCTCACCAACTGCCACATGGGTAATAATATATTTCTATCCAAACGGTTTGCTTTTTATTAAGTGAATGTAAGTCATAAAGCCACCAGTTTGGATGACTTTGCTAAGTTAAATAGCAAATGATACTGGAAAAGCACTGCTAAATGTTGTGATTTAGCTCAAAGCCCATTTTTCTCATTAGATATTAAATATAAGTGTGTAAAATATTGAATTATCCTAAGTAAACAATTGTTAATGAAAAAATTGAATAGGCTCCAGCTGTACTTTTTACATTAAATGATTACTTTGGTTGTAACAATCAGTTCATTATTTCCTGAAGTCTAAACCATTTTGGGGGGGATATCAAGGTTTAGAGGGCACTAAAGACAACAAAAATGATTTGCTGTAGCATATTATTCACAAGAACTTCCACTACATGATAAAAATCTTCAGCATCAAATCTGTCAAAACTGGAGAGCATTTTCTAAATTACAAGAAGAACAAATAAATACTGTAAAGTAGTTTGTATTTTTTATCCAACTAGCCCTGCTGTTTTTCTTTCTCTGGTGGGCCTTGGTAGATCCAGTCACCTGCCAAGCTTTTTTAAGCCTGCCTTTTTTGTTGTTGTTGTTTTTACCCATTCCCTTCTCTGATTCCAAACCATCTGCCAAGTGTGATTAACACTCTGACAACAGTGTTTTATTTAATGACATCTTTACCAGATCTGCGTCATCATGGGTGTTAACAGCATTATTCTCACGTATACAAATGCTCTGTTCAATAATTAATCTCTTTGTTGTCCTCTTTTTAAAGTATCAATGTTACAAATGTGTGTTAAATGTGTTCCTCAAGTTCATGCTGACCATTTTAATTTGTTAAAGTGATATACACAAGACACACTGTGCAAAGGGGTGTTAAATGCTGACCTATAAATCTGTTTTACTATTCAAATCTGATGTTGTTGAATCATTGCTGCTAAATATTGGCAGTTATGTAGTTAGGAACAGACTGTTCCTCAATCACACAAGCATGAAGTCTTTATTTTATTGTAGAATTATGAATAGTTACAATGACAGAGCCATATGATATAGATACATGAAATGTCTATTTTTTTTCTCCATTTGATCCCAGAAAAACAGTTAAATATGCATTGTTTAAAACAAATATAATATCTGTGTTGGTCCACAGCTAAAAAATCTACTGTTTTCCAACAAATTCTAATAAATTTGCAGTTGCTTCACTTTGTCTCAATACCAGCATCTTCTTAGCCTTGTATCTTCCCTCAGACATGACTTTAATATTGTTTCGCTGCTATTTAACCAACCATCCAGTGGTTCTTAAATCCACTTAAGAATAATAGAGCGAGAATGACTTTTTTTGCTCTAAGCTTAAGCAGAAAAATTAGCTGAAGCATTAGCAACTCTTGAATTTATAATGGCATGCTGTGAACATGTTTTTCTTTTTCTAAGTACAGCTACAAGCTTGTCTACTGTGACCTTCCACTGAATATTAGCAGTTTACTTTAAGCTGTACAGTGTCAGAAAAATAAAAAAAACTTAACCACTTATTTTTCATGATGGAAATCAGTTAAGCAGATATATTGAGCAGAGATGAGGTGAGCAGCAGTAACGTAAAAGTTACATTTTCTGCAAAATACCAACAACTATTGCCTTTTCCTTTCTTTTCTGTAATTTATGTGAAAAAATATCACACAATGAGGTGAAAGAGAAAAAATACTAAATGTAATGAAATGATTAGATAAATGAACAATTTATTGTAAACCCTTCATCTTTTACACAGATTTCAAGTTTCCCATCAATTTTCAATATTAATGCATCCTCATATATTCAAATTTAAGATGTACTTGGTGATTTAGAAAAAAAACTTTTCTTAGAAAGATTGCAACAAAGAAATACAGGACAATTTGTTCCAGCAGCTCATGAAGATTCAGAGGCAGCAGTGTTACAGGGCACCAATTAAGAAGCTGTCTCTGCCCTAGTGATGGCATCTTTTCCAGGCTTCACTCACTACTCTTCTGGTTCCAGTCTGTGACACACAGCTCTCAGCCTCTCATTCTGTCCTCCTCAAGAAGAAGCAAGTTCAACTCACATCATTCAAAGCCAAACAGGAAAATCCTCTTAAAACTCTTCCGGAAAGTAGTGATATAAGAGACAAAGCTCTGCCTTTATCTGGAGATTAAATGTAGTCATTCATGCAGTTATTCTCAATTGCTGCAACATGAAGAGATTTATGTGGCAAAATGACAACAATCAAAAAATGGATTGTTGTAAGGGATTACTGTTGAGAAATTAGAAGAACAATGGTGTTTGGTCTCTTTCACGCCATAATAATGACAACATAGTTTCAATAATGAGATGTGTACCAATCATCAGCAGTTTCCAGCCACATCCTGCTAGTGACTGATGTGTGTACAAAAGGGATGTTGCTTTAACAAAAAATGCTGGGCTAAGTGAAGTGTCTGAAGGACTGGATTTGCTGTTTCAGCCACAGACTCCCTCAGGAATAAACATCAAATAGCATTCTAGGCAGAAGGATGTTGACAACATCCTGAAACCAAAGACTGAACCTCAAATTACTGATGTTTCTTCCAAAACAGTAGCTGCTGAGATGCAGATTGAACCAATGCTGCATACACAGCAGAGCTGAAGCATTAGCAACTCTTGAATTTATAATGGCATGCTGTGAACATGTTTTTATTTTCCTAAGTACAGCTACAAGCTTGTCTACTGTGACCTTCCACTGAATATTAGCAGTTTCCTTTAAGCTGTACAGTGTCAGAAAAATAAAAAAAACTTAACCACTTATTTTTCATGATGAAAATCAGTTTATCTGACAAAATGTTAGATATGCTGCCAAATAAGTAAAGTATTGTTTTTTTATTTATATAGCACCTTTCAACATAAAAAATCCCGAAGTGCCTCACAATACCCATAAAAAGAATCATATTTTGGGTTTTCCTCGCTCAGTTAAAGTAATTTTGTGCAAAAGTTGGAATGATGCAAAAGGATGAGTGATGCAAAAGAGGATGCACAGATAAAGCCATAGCTTATTGTTATTTTTAGATGTGTCCAGAGTCAGCTTCCTTCAGCCTATGTAATTGTATGCAAAGCCATTGAAAAAGTATGGGAAAGCAATAAAGTGTGCTCTTTTTCTCTATAATCTGATACTTAGGGATAGAATTATGAATTCCAAAGTGAAAAACTCATGAGTAAAGAAAATAAAAAGCCAGATAAATTCAAATAGAAATATAAAACTGACTAAAAAAGATTAAGAGATGAGTTTTTTTTTTCTTGTTTTCCAAGAATTGGTCTAGAACCAAACACTCAATGAGGTCCCACAAGGGTCCTGCAGGTTTTCATTTATTTCATGCTCCGACACACCTGGCTCAAATTAAATAGATCCAACAGGCTATGTAGTTCTGCACAATGACATATTTATTTGCGTAAGGTGTGTTGGAGCAGAGATACGTTGGAAACCTGCAGGGCTGTGGCCCTCATGGGACCGAATTGAGTATCCCTGGTGTAGAACATATGAATAGTTTTTTCCAGGAATATATATCCGAGGATAAATGTCTTGAATGGCCTTCCCAGTAGGGATTAAGCAGAAAGCTTGGCTTGATAACACTTGGTGGAAATTTTTTCTTGACGTTAAAGAAACTTATTAATTCCCTCTCCTGTTCTCAATACTGTAGTTAAAATCTTGAGAGTTTTTATTTTGTTTGAGTGTGTGGAGAGGTTGTGTTTCACCCCTTCAGAATCTGTTAAAATGATATGTTCATTCACAATTTTAAAATTGAAAATCAATAAAAAAAGACCTTGAACTAAAAGAAAAAAGGATTAAGATCTTGTGTGTAAAGCCTCTTGCATATACAGTAGCCTATGGATCCACATTAAATACCAAAACGAAAGGTACTTCACCCAATAAAGGATAATGTTGTTTCATGTTTTTACCTGTATGATCTATAGCTACGTATATACAGTAATCTGTCTAATTTGCACTCGTCTTATCTTTCCACAGTGGCAATGTACAGAGAGCCATCCCTCCATGACTTGACAGAGTTTTCCCGGTCTGGCAGCGGCACACCCACCAAGAGTCGGAGTGCCTCAGCTGTTCTCAACGGAGGCAAAACCGTGAGCCAGAACGAGTCTACGTAGCCCGGTAGCCAAACCCAAGCCTGGGCTCGAACAACGAAACCTTACCTCTTGCAGAGCGTGAATCCAAGCAGACTTGTTTCTCCGATCAGCGGTTCAGAACTAGTTACGACATCAATCCACACATAAAAGCTCAAACGTCATCAGTAAAAATTGTTAGGTACCATCACAATCAGCCGTCATCAAAAGAGCAAATATAAAATGAAATGTGACAGTACATTGAACATTTGTTAACTTAAAAAGAAAAAAAAAACAATGAATTTTCTTTTGTTTTACCTTAAGATTTACTTATTACCATAGTCACTCTCTTTTGGTTATTACCATATGCCAGTTAGCCCATTTTTGTCTAATTTTGATGTTAATTTCATTCACTTTTCTTGGGTCACGCAGACACTAAGCACTTGTGCATCTGTCTGACAGACAGGATGTTAGATATGCAGGTGATCAGGGCAGCCATTAATGGTGCTGGTCCACACAGCTGCAGTGGTACAGTAAAAGCCCTCTGTGTCTCATCAATGCTTCTGTGAATACAAAGCCTATAAACTCCCTGGTATGGTGCAGCCTTGTGCTACAGACCAGCCAGATGGTAGCTCTCCTGCGTCCTAGTGCACACGCTCAGAGACTGAGTTCTCTAGCATGGGAAAATGAAGCCTATGTTTAACTGACCTGATATATAAAGGACAGTGTGGCTCTCTTGCATTTTTTTCTTTATTTAAGAGATGCCACCGCTGCAGCTTGTTTTTTTTTGCTAATTTCTGAATTAGCTAAGAGCTTTTTATTTGATAACTAGTTGTTTTTGTCCCCTCTTGTTCTCTCACCCTTTTCATTGTTTAGTATATGTTTTTTAAGTTTTTTTGTTTGTTTATTTTGTTCATTACTGAGATGGGTTCCAGCAAACCAAAGACAGATTTAAAGAGTGTCCCTTTAAGCCGCTGAAAACCAAGCCAACATAAAGGCAAAGTTAGATTTTCTTTTCTTGTTATTGTACATTTTTGACGAAGGGAAGCAATGATTTTGTGTGTGGGGGGAATAAAAAGAAGAATGGATAATGAACGTGATTTCAACCATGTTGGTGTTGGCAGCAGGCTTGATGTTGTGATTTTTCTGATATGCTCAATGATGGAGGTATGAAGCGACTATTCAGTGTTCCCATTCCCTTCTGTTATCACTGTGTCACAATGTCTCTAACTCTTGTCCTTGTGATCTGTTTCCTCCCTCTGTGCTTGTGTTATACTTCAATCCCCAAGCCATCCTTTTTTGTCAACTTCTATTGACTGACAAAGCTCACCATAGGAACATGGTGGAAGCCCCTTCCCAGGATGCTTGTTATGTGTTTGAGTAACTTATCGTGGTGACAATATTTTCTATATACAAAAAAAAAAAGAGTACTGTGGACTTTTAGGTGGCTTAACATTTTATAGGACACGTCATATTTGTAAAAGTGAAAAAAAGACAAAAATATACAAAAATGAACATCTTCCCTTTCTTGCACAGGGCATGTACACAAAAATGTACAAAAATTACCCTTTTTGTGGGCTATGTACTCTTCCCTTCAGCTACATAACTTATTTCTGGTACATGCTTTGGGAGACTTTCTTTTCTTGGTTTCCTCTGGAGATGGTTTGTATTAAGTGAACCTATCTGTTGCATGGGAGAAAGCAGGGAAATACTGGACTAGAGCTGCATGATGTAGGCTATGTGTATTAACCCATGTTGGATCATGTGTTCCAAACTACCAGGATAAATCTGATAAAACAGCATAAACTGACAGACACTGCAGCTGTCTGATAACTTCCAGTTGTTTATTATTTGTTGTATACACAAAAATGCACTGAATAAAATGTTTATATTAAGATATACTTTTAAAATGGGTGAGATTTCCTTTTTGTGTGTTTGCTTGCTTTGTTTATCCCACTGATCACAGTAATGGGCAAGTTAGTTTGAGTCAATTTAATCAGTAAGATCAGCAATTATTGATGTTGTGGAAGAGAGTTTAATCTATGTTGCATTGAAGCTTGAAATGTATTAATCTCGGAGAGAGTGAATATTTACTTATTCCGACAGATCCTATCTGTGGATACCAATATTTCCCAAGGAGATAGACATGCCTTAAACTGTCTCAGAGTTAGAGCTGCAAGATAGGCATACTGTATAGAGGTTGCTCTATCAAATAGATCAATATTTTTATAAATGTGACAGAGAACTTGGTACCTGGAAATGACTCTGTTTAATTATACTCTGTTTGAATATGGGCTGGTTTGACTGAGTTTCCTCTGAGATCTCAAATTTCAGCAACATAGACAGCTTTAATTGCAAATGCAGCATATTCGCCAAAAAACGTGTTGGTTTTTAATTGAAAAAGCTAAATACCAACTGGAACCAATAGAGAGTTTTCCATGTACTCAAACAGACTTCATTAAGAAGAACATACAGTAGCCAGACACGACATGTGAAACCAATAACATAGATTCCCACTCAAAATACAGAATTTCAAGATAAGATAAGATAAGATAAGATAAACCTTTATTGTCCCACAATGGGGACATTCTCAGTGCTGCAGCAGTACAGTGGATAGTTTAAAAAAAAGTAAAGAATTATAACAACAATATAATATAAACAATATACACAATATAAACAACTTATAAACAATATTGAATTTAGTCCTTGGCATATGTGTGTGGTCTAAAAGGAGCAGAGCTGGTGTTAAACAATCTGACAGCAGCAGGAAGGGAGGACCTGCAATATCTCTCCTTCACACATTTGGGGTGATGGAGTCTGTCGCTGAAGGAGCTGCTCAGTGTGATGGTGTCCTGCATGGGGTGGGAGTCATTATCCATCATAGATGAGAGCTTTGCTATCATCCTCCTCTCCCCCA
>JAPMNP010717209.1:0-10491 GCA_029874935.1 Atherina boyeri | reverse complement strand
AATCCAATCGACTATTTCTGCCCAAACAAACCAACGATTCAGCTACAAAACCTCAACGTCTAACCTGAGGAAATGTGGCAGTAAGATATATCTAAATTTCTGTGTTGCTGTGGTTAGGTACTAGTCTTGTTAAGTTACAGCAGTAGTCCTCAAAGTGGGGGATTCACCCGCTATGGGGGGCCCAGAATTATGACCTGGGGGCCCATCCAGGCTAAACAAAATATATAGTTTATGCATCGCTCGTAAAACATGGACAAAATTGTGAAAGTATCAATGCGCAAACAATAATGTAACAAGAACAGACATTTTAATAATAATAATAATGATATTAAAAATAATAATGATAATATTAATAATGATGATTTTTATAATAATAACAAAACCTCTCCTATAGCAGTCACTGTCAGAACGGCTACACGCCAGCTGCTACCATTTTCAGAATGGTTAATAGCTGCTGCTACCATGTTGAGAATAATAAATACACATTGCTGCATCTTTCAGAATGCTTTATAAAACATGTTACCTCGTTCAGGATGATGGCGGCTGCTATTGCTAAGACTGGCTCTGACCAGTCCAGCAGTGACTGTGACAACTCTGAGAGTAGACGGAGAACTGGAACATCATCTGTGAGTAATATAACTTACGTCTCCATCTGTAATAGAGTTGTGGTGATGAATAAGCCGTCATGCGCATTTCCCATGAGCAATGTCTGATTCAGCACCCATTTTGCAACCTGTTCTTTCTATGAGCTCTCTCCAGCGAGTAAACACCAGACCCATGTTGACTCTTGTCTTGTCTCTCGCTCTATCACTTCCTTTCTTTTTTTCCTTGCTTCTTCGGATAATGTCTTCTTGGGTTTCTTAGCTGGCTCAGCCACGCTGTTTGCTAGTGTTTGACTTAGCGCAGTAAAGCCATATTCAGCTGCAACGCCAGACGGTGTCCCGGATGAAGAAGTTGTATAGTGTGGTTTTTCAGGCTCAGGATGCTGTTCGGCAGTGACGGCTCTGGAAATGGTGGCACACCAAGACAAGCCAGAAACGCATATAGCGTTACGGAGTGTGCCTTTAAAAAGAGATCTTAGGCTGGATGTTTTTTCCACATATATTTGAGCAATTTCAGTGCCAAAAGTTACATGTTTCGTAACANAAGAGGAAGAGAAAGAAAAGGAAAGGGACAAGAACAAATGTAGAAATGGCGGACACTTTTGGAGAAAGGTTGTGAGCGTGTGGGCATGTTCGGAGCATACCGAACCGTGGAGAGTGTTCCGCATCAACTGTGATCCGTCGCACCACTGTAATCACATTTTGGCTCCTCTACCCACCTGTGTTACAATATTACTATTGTTTAGTAAAGATATAGATATTATGTCACATTACCATTAGTCATGTGTTTATTCAACACCGTCAGTTTGTTGTATTTGATATTCATTTAGATATTTCTTTGCCTATTCATATTCTTGGCCTCTGATAAAGAATATACTGAAAAGATCTGGTCAGGTGTCAACCAATCAGATCTTTGGTTTCTTATGTCAGGTTGTGTGCACTGATTCCTATAGTATGACATTAGTGTATATGTTGAGATCCCCTTTGTTGATTTGTCAACAACATATGGCAACAAGATAGTCCAGGTGTTGTAATTGCCAACAAAACAATTTACAAGTCTGCACACAAAAGGATAGTTATTCTATGGATGAGACTCAATAAAACAATGTGGTTGTTTCTGGAGAATAGTGACAGATTTCTTGATCCACCCTCACACTGAGAAGGACAGCTGCAAGAAGATCACTTTTAGAAGAAGAAAAAACAAAGAAAACTTTGACAGAATTCTCATGTCTGTGTATACGAAGACTTAATTCTAAGAATTCTGGGGTGTTATCATCAACAAAACAGATGGTTGATTCTGACCAATCAGTTCTCTGAGAGTTATGGAAATTGGGGCGCTCCCAGAAGGACATACCTTCAGGGGCTTTTGCCTGTGGATAGTAAAGAACTCTGATATTACAGCCAGCCAACACAATTATACCACAGTTCCTTTCACCAAATGTAGACACTTTATATTCAGGTTAAAACATTTATTTTCTGTTGTGTCGATGCCTGAAATCTGGACGGTGACTTATCTAGACAATTACCTGGTTGTAATAATTTTTAATGTATTGATTTCATATGATTTTAATATGATTTTATTGTGTGTTCTTTAATTTAGGCTACTTTTTAAATACTACGTAAGGGTTGAATATGGAACATTTTTATTAAAAGCCCTAAAAAAAAACCTCCATAAGGTGTTTAAAGGGGTGCAGAATTATAGTACAGCATTTCCTTAAAAAAAATGTTTTAATTAAAATATACAGTAATAAAATAAAAATTTTGATTTGACAATGGCGTGTATTTACATCTACAAGCTTATAATTATTAATATGTTGATGTTTTACAAACTTTACCAACTTTGCTAACTTTAAAATCGTAAGTTTTTCACATAATACGGCTGAGTGGACTATTTGATACCGCGTTTGCAACGCGTTGCCAAGGGCCACAGAACCTGCAGCTCGATCGACCGCAGCTGTTATATTAAGCCTAATAAGTGGAGGGAAATGACGATCGCTTAACGTTATGTTTCGTGAAATCAAGAATCAAAGTCAATAAATAGTTTCCTAAATCGATTTTATTGCAAGAAGTATCCACCATTCACTCTGCTCTCAGAGTGGCAAATTTGTCGATGACGTCGCTGCGCATTCTCAGCTGTGGGTAACGCAAGGCTTTATCCTAGATTGTGCCTGAACAAATCTAAGACTTGTGGCGATGATTGTGTTAACATATGAGGAATTACCGTTAACATTGTTTCTCATTGGTGTGCATAACTATGACAAACCAGACATACAGAGAACAGTATGGCTGAAATGATTGAGAAACGTCCTGTTGAGATAATAATAGATATGTATACGCCAAAGCTTCATGGTGATCCACATTAATTTCTCCGTCAGTTTGGAGTACCCGGCTGCTGGTTGCTTCTAAACTTTCAGGGTTCTCATTTGTATTCTTCAGAAATGTTTTCATTTGAAATTTTGCTTTTTATTTTCTGCTGTGTGATGATGTTTTGATGCCCCAGTAAAGCACTTTCAACCATCCTGTCGTTGGCTTGCCTTTATTGCATCTACCCTGATAAAGCCTAAGCCGGACTTTGGGAGCTAACATTTAAAAAAGTTGTACACATTTGCCATTTGTTTAAGATTTACACATTTGCCATTTGTTTAAGATTTTTTTTCTTTTCCCCCTTCAGTCAATCATTATGCAGGTATACACAATGATACATCAGAGATGGTTCCACTTTAACCCTTTAAGCATTGGCGTTTAAAAGTTTTTAAGACATAATGTAAATGAGAGGATAACGTTGAATATATACCAGAGTTAATGATGGCAGTAAAATTACTCACCTACTTTTGTATTGTAGCATCACAGGTATTAGAATCCATACCTTTCATTACGGATATATATATATATATATATACAGTACCAGTCAAAAGTTTGAAAACATTATCCCATTGGATTCAATGTTCAATGCTTTTGACTGGTACAGAATATGTTTTGTTTTTTATATATATTTTTAAATAAGCATTGGGTTTGGTGTTTATCCAGTTTAGTTTCCAGAATACCCAGTCTTCTCAAACTGTCTGATCCACCTGTGGTGCAATTCCTAATTTTTCAAGTAGACTCAGACATCATCATTGATATTTATAGTGTTATTTGGACCTGTACTGCCCCCACAGATTTTACAGTTATTTTTTTTACACCCCTGCTGCCTAGCACGTTGTTGTTGTAGACGGATGCTCCGTGATTTCTAACAGAGGGATCACTTTCACTGTTGCTAGATGACCACTTGTCATCCTCATGTGGCAAATATTCCCCTCCAGAATCAGACAGCCAATAGCTGAGGGAGTACTTCATCAAAAGTGAACACTGAACATTTTGATACTGCATGCTCTCTCTGTTATCCACTCTGTATTACTGACAATGAGCGCTTATGCTCCGTATGGTGTTTTTCAAACATTATTTCCTTATAAACTTTGAATAATCCACCCCAACCCTCCCCTTCCCTTCCCTCCCCTCTCCGGCCAATTGGTTTGCATTGAAGATTCACATGTCTGCCATCTAGCAGTGGAAAGTGGTAACCGGTTTAAACCTGCTCCGTTTCTGGAGATATGGCCTGGTGCTTTTCACAATTTTGTGACTTCAGCACTTATAGGGTTAAAACATTTTTAATGAGCTGAGGTTGATCACCGTTCGGATTGATATAGTTAGCAGGAAAGAACGCTTAAGCAAAGGAAGATATGAAAGCTAAGATTTCGGCTAAGCTTTATGGTATGTGCTGGTCCCAGTTCTCGGACCTTTTTCTGAACTTGAATAGTTTTTAACTGGAACCAAAAATTAGGGGTTCTTTCACAAACCATTAGGTGCGCAAAGGCTATGTTCACCTGATCGCCAGATCATTGTATTACTTATTTTGAACTTAGAGTTACATGTCCATTTTTCAACAGCTGGACAGCTACCTCTGCTGCCACCACTAAAGAAGAAGTCATCCCGAGCCGGACCCCTTACTGGAAATGGGACTTGAGGAGAGAGGCTGATACATAGAAGAGCAGAGGGGAATGTAAACCCTGATTGTGGACTTTCAAATTCTCCTTGTCAGCAGAAAGCATGTAATGGGTTATTGTCCAAATCTTTAGTAACTGCTTTGTTGTCTTATGGTTTTGAGAATAACATCAGTTGTGTTCTCACCCTGCTGATGTCTTCACAATTTTCAAAAGAGAAACTGAGAACAATTATACATATACATGAGTCAATCGGTAACTGTGTCCAAACTTTTGACTGGCAGAGTATATAATATAATTTCTTGGTTAACTGAGATCATTTGAACACTGGACAGTAAGAATGCACAAGTATTTGCTTTGTTGCATAGCATTGCATCTGAAAATGATTTGAATTGTGTATATACAAATAATGATTGAATAACAATGCCAGAGATATTATAACTTATGGTTCTTGGGCCTTCCAAAAGAAGCCTAGGCATATTGTTGCCTCTCACCAGTGCCAATGCTACGGCCTTGTGTTTTTCTTGCCAGTCTCAATGGGTGCCAGTCCTCAGCTCGAACCCGTGCCCAGGGTCTTTGCAAACTCTCCCATGTGCATATGGTCCTTATGGTTCAAGTGCAGTCGCCAATTTTCCACCATCTGCCTGTGCCCTGTACTTACACACAGAGGCAAGGTCTCTGCTGGATAGCGACCACCACCCTTCACCTTGTTGGAGCAGAGAAATTTTAAATGGTAACTTGCAGCCTGCGGGAGCAGAGAGTGATCTGAAACCGCCAGCCGAAGGAAGGAAGGAAGCTGAATGTACTCATGTTGAGGAACAGAGCTTAAATTCACTGCTGCCATTTTTCCTCTATTTTTCTTTGTTGTGCTGTGTTTTCCCCCTATTCCATGCTTCTCTGATTGTCTCTACTCATCCTTCTTTCTTTTTTCTTGCTCTGCCTCCCTCCTTGCTTCATCTAACGCTGCTTCCCTCTTGCTCAGTCTTGCAAATGGCTGCCCGCCAAAGGTTTGTCTGAGGAGAAAACAGATTTGAATAAAGAAAAGACAAAAGGGAGAACAAAGAGGCAGTAAAAGGTGCTAAACACAAAGCGATGTATGTCTGTTGCCGATTCGCATTTTGTATGAGTGCATTTTTCTTCCTTGGGTGTTCAAGGGTCTTTGCTATAGTGGGCAGCAGTCCAAGTCTTGAGGGTAATCCTTTAACCAGGGTTTACTGCTGGGAATGTCAAGAATAAGTCAATCATGATGATGCATGCACTCTGCTGACGACATGTACAAGTGTTCAAAGAATATCTAGAGCTTGCAGATGTGCCAGCACCCTGCTTCTGCAACATCAGGGTGCCGTTTGTGATGATAGGCAGATACACACACATGCATGTCTGCAGACACACACATAGACACATTAAGCCATGGAGGCAGGGCCAGATAAGCAGATTATTTGAAGGAGCCATTATTCACCATATGAATGCAATAATTGGTTTCATTATTTGTGGGAATTTCTGCAACACTAAATGAAGCATTAGATAGTGTTTGTTCCCCAAAGCAGGCTGGAGTTGTGCACTCAGCTCGGCCACCACAGGCCTGTATTTACATGATGTGTGTTCTGGCTCTTATCTCAAATCGCAGCAAGCACGGCAGCTTCTGCTTTCATTTGTTTTAAGGTGGTGTTTCAGTAAAAGAATTCAATATTTGGAGGATATTAGGTCCATTTATTCAGCCAGCAGGAGCTTCTGTCTGCGAGTGTGCACGTGTGTGTGTGTGTGTGTGTGTGTGTAGTGCTTTATTTGCGTGTTTATTCTCTCTGTCAGTGAAACAGTGGTGGGCGGCAGAGAGGTGGTGGGGGGAAGGGGGTGGGGGGTGGGCTACTTTAACGGTCTTTTGAAGGAGATAAATGGCTTACAGATGGCCCAATCAATATATTCAAATGAGAGACTGAGTCTAGCAATGAGCATTGAGCAAAGAACCATGGGTGAGGGAGGTGGGCCCTAAAACACCTCAGGTCATGACTAGACCACACAGCGAAGAAAAAACCTTAGACCTGCATACAGTTAGATATCACTGTGGTTCATTATAATTACTTAAAGAGGTTTATTGAGATTCAACTAATTTATTTTTCTCCCTGAAACTACACTGAATGAAATTATGAAAAAAATGCAAATGAAATATTATATATACATTCTATCCAGCACTTTACATTATGTGTAAACTCTGTATTCCTGCTGCCACTTGGCAAGACTTGGGGTATACCCTGGATGGGTCATCAGTCCGTCATGGGGTCAGCACAGTGACAAATGAGAGAAACAACAATGCATGCTCACACATTTCAAGGAGCAATTTGTAATCATCAATTAACCAAACCTATTTTTTGGGGGTCAGTGGGAGAAACCTGGAGTACCCAGAAAAAACATCCACAAACCCCCATGCAGGCGGCGATCCTTTCACGCTTTGGTCCTCTTATCAGACATTTAGTTATAATTATTATGGCAGCATCCAGGTACTTTTCAGTGTTGAGTTTTAGCGTAAAATGTCAGTGTGAAAGCACTATGCACTTAAATGTAGTGTTCATAGTGTGCAAGTGCACTGATTGGAACACTCCCAGAGATTCAATTAAATTTAATTCAGCTTTGTTAATTGAATTCACAACAAAGTCATCTCAAGACACTTTACAGACAGATCCAACGTGCAAAAGACCTGTTGTTCTGGTCCTGTACCTCCAAACTCCTTATGTTTTGGCAGCAGTGCTCTATCAGATCATAGAACATAGTGTGAACATCATCTCTGCAAAGACTATCTCTGATAAAGTGAAGCAGAACTAAATTACAAAGGTTTTAGTACAGACAGTTCAGGAGAGGTCTCCAAAGTAGACATTTTGGCCCAGTTCAGCATCATCTGTTCTCTTTATCTGCCAATTAGGGGACTTCATGTTTTAAAGGGTTAAACAATTATTGAAGGTTAGAGAGGAAAGCTTCTATTTGGACCCAATCGGCTAGCTCGTTCCTTAATACACCCTCTTCGTAGTTTATGCATAATGTACGTCACTCACACTGCCCCGGAGTGCAGAAAACCCAGCTTTCAATGGAACTGGGCTATGTGTTTGTCTTTTCAGAGGAAATAAGAGCGATGCTGGACAGTTGTTACCCTTGTGGCGAGCTTGTACGCAAACACGCAATAAGTTGTCACCGGTTTCCTGTGAAGAAACACCAGCGATCAACCTGGATTCACGTGATCGGCTGAGGAAATTGGAAAGCGACACCCTGGCACCGGGTCTGCAGGGCTCACTGTGTCTCTCATTGTCCGTCTGATGACACCAAAGATGTGGACTACTGTCCGTCTGTGGACATGAAGGGGAAGGGGAAGGGGAGAGACAGCAGCCCGAGTAAGAGGCAGTACGAGTCCATCACTATGAAACTGTCAAATATGCACTGACCCCCACCATGTTTACTGTATTTCAGTGAAACATAACTGACCCACTTTTTCAATAAATGCATGAACTCTGCAGCTGAATGAATCGGCATCATCAGCTAGGTTTGCATGGACACATGTTCCATCTGTCCGACTGAAATCAGTCTGATCAGAGATTCCAGCTGACATGTTTACATGGACGCTGGATAAAGTGATAGATCAGTTTTAAGTTTATATGATGGAAAGATTTAATACCATCCTAATGTGAGTTTGTCATCATTCAGTGTGGGAAATACCGATGAAGGATCTCTGAAATACACGTCACGCATCTTGATTCTTCCCGCCAGCAGTCGGTTGGTTTAGCCTCATAATCGCTGCTAAAGTTGCTTTAGACACTTCTTAGACAGACAAGAATAACTCTTATCAATCTCTAATAATTCTCTTTTTTCAGCTTCTTCTGATCTGCCTCCATACAGGACTCTTCACCCAAGTTTTGATTATGATTTGCACTGATCGGGTAAGAAACAGCATGAAAAAATCTTCTTCTGCACTCCACGCGCAGGCACGCGTGACATGTGCATAAATTTAGAAAACCGTCTATCGTAGAACCCCTAATTAAAGCGGTTTGGACTGAATGTGTTGGGATGGAGGAACTATGATTCCGGAGAGGACCTCAGGGATGAAGGAGTGTAAACCTGTTTGACTTAGTTTAGATAAATGGCAGCAGACTCCAGAGTTAATGAAACGTTTATGTTTTATACAGCTAGGTCTACAAGAGTTCCTCACTGCACTAAGCTGTGCTAATGCATACTAAGCTATTTTATCTCACTCCCATCATGTCATATCAGAGGCTACAGTAAAAAACAAATATTTCTAAGAGACATTTTCAGCCAATGACTTTTGCAAACTGATAGGTATTGCATGAACTTAATACTGTTTGAAATCTGTTGAATCTGGAATATCTTCAACTAATGAATCTTCGGCAGTTGTTTTGATTTCTGTAGGAATAGCTCTGCTTTTGATAAAATTCTGTCCAAGACAGAGAATTCTGTTTTTTAACACTTGTACAGAATTCCCTATCATGTGCCATATGGTTTTGAGGCAAAAGATAATGAAAGGCGATAACTTAATATAGATATTGCTAGAGAGAATAACCTATGTCCCAAGAGATAAAGTTGTTTACTGACAAAAGCAGCTGGTTGAAAAATGGTTTGGGAATGATTCAGCAGCTAGAGAAAAAAGAGAGATAGTATAAATTAGAAAGGGGTGTTGAGGGCTAGAGGGAGTGGACATATGCCCAGTGGAACCAGCGCCTTGAGGGTGGTGGTATAGTAGGGGGGATTCCCTGGGGTGGAAACATGGCTTCCCAGTCTGGAGATAACATCCTTGCACTGGCTCCTAAGAAGAAGCATAAAAATCCACCTAGACATTACCCAGGTATTTTATCATTTGCTATCAGATCCTGTTCTTCCTTATCACATTTTACACACACTTAAACATGGATACCCATTTCTGGACACATTTCTCACATTCAAATATAGGTTGGAAGATGGGGAAGGCGGAAGGAAGACGAAGGAGGGATGAATTTCCTCCAAGATTGAAGAGCGTTGGTAGATTTCTTGGTTTTTCTTATTTTCTTTAAAACAGAGCAACAATGAGGCTTATCATTAACCACCAGAGATAAAACCTATGAAAAGTTTAGATAAAATGTGAATTTAACTCTAGAGACACTTGTATTGCATCCACAGCAACCGTATTACCGCAGGCATATTTGGACATAAATAAAACGGCCATTTTAATAAGACAAGTCATTCTTTTGTGCACATTGTGAGAAATCATTTGGACTTAATGAATCAGTTTGCAAATGAATGAAAAGGGCACATATTTAGATATTTGTGATTTTAGGGAACATCACTTTCATCTGCATTCATTCAAGACTGTATTCGCTGGTGCACGAATGAGTATGAATGTATGTAGCCTATGAATGATCGTGGTGGTCAGATGAGCTGCAGGCACAAAATGGTTTCTGTCAGTCTGCTCCAAAAGGGCAGGCGAACGTTTGGAGAGTGAAGCCTGTATGGGGGGATCTGAGGCTAACTAGTGGACCAGCTCCACCTAGCCTTCCATTGAACTCCATTCATTTTGGTGCCACTTTGACATCAAATAACGTTACAGCTGAAGTGTTTTAAGCCTTAATATGAACTTTTTCTATTTTCTGAGTAATACAACATTTTGTGATTGGCGTCATAAACTCGTAACTGACTTACCGGCTGAGTAATAAACTTTTTTCCGAAATCAATGCTAACGTGACTTAATTTACGTAATGAGCATGCAACCAGAGCGGGTTAAACCGTCGCACAGGAGTTACGTGAGTCACGTGCTTGGTCAGACTACCTGCCTTCGTCACATCTACGTCCGTTTAGAAAGCCAGAGTTGTCACGACCCGCAGGCCATGACCTGAACCTGCTGCCCAGTGTGTGTATGCTTGTGACGTTTTGTCTCCGTT
>JAPMNP010717204.1:0-13718 GCA_029874935.1 Atherina boyeri | reverse complement strand
CAGACAGACGGTGACACACAGAACTGTCACACAACCTTCTGTCAAGGGCAATGGGGTCTTTTGTTGACAATGTTTACATCTTGCTACTATCCCGATGCAGGGATAATAAAGGAGACGATGGTTGTTGCAGCTGTGCTAACACACCATCATCTCTTCTAAGATATATTTCAGGGGGGGGAGTTGCCTTGCATTGCCTCAAAGTTTCCCATGTGTTCTGACCTTTAGGAATGCACCTAGCCGTTCCAAATAAAGATGCCAGCGAGGCTACATACAGTCATTATACAGCCAGGCCTCAGTCCATTNCATTACAAGGTAATACAAGCCATAGGCAGGGCACATGGGCTGGACGCTGAAGAGGCCTTTCTCAGCAGATTATTTTGGGCTCACTACTGTGTCATTACAAGGCCTCCCGCTCTGTATTTAGGTCTGCTGATTGTAGGGCTGAGATTGGGCAGGGCTGAGGTGGGCTCTCCTCCTAGTGGGTTGAGGGCTCTGACATTGGTTTGGTTGTTTGATGTGTTTTATGTGGTGAAAGGCGGCCATGCGCCAGCCTGCTAAGCGACCACCTCCTCCCCAGCCACACTCTCCTTCCTTTCTCACTCTTTCTATGATTGTTCAGATTATTTTTATTATTAGTATTATTCCTCATCTGCCCCTTCTGATCATGTAAAACAGCCCCGGGACCAGTTTGGTTTACCATAACAAAGTGTTTGATCTCGGTCTTATCTATGGAAGAGTTCATATCTATGGCATCTTTTTGTGCGAGTTGTGAGAGGGGGAGAGAGACGGGAAGGAGAGCGTGCGCGTGCACCCCGCTCCCTCCCTATAATCGCGAAGCTACGGGAGGGGGCGGAGCCCAGACGCCGTGACTGTAACGCGATAGCTGCCCGGCTCAAAAGAGCGATCACTCTCACACACACTCCACACACACCTCGTAGTATCAGGACGCACGCTGGTGGCGGAGCGGAGTCTTGTAGAGAGCACAGAGCAAAGAGGAGCGGTGCTGCGGGAGGTGACAGGACATGAACGGACTCTTCACTTTTATTTATCATCCTGTCAAATTTGCGCCTCATTTAAAGAAAAAAAGCAGTTTCTGATATTCGGATTGGTTTTGGAGCTGTGGACCTGAGTTTGACTGCTGCAAAGCTCCCGCAGGAGGAGAAACCCTCGTGTGCGTAAATTACGCCGGGACGAGGGAGCTTCGGATACAGAGGAGCCTCTGTCGGAACTTGACGCGCCCTGGAGCCACTGTCCAGATATCATCCAAAGCCTCCAAGCTGCGAGGCGCAGTCAGTATTGATCAGGGAGTTTGTTTGCACACTATTTTTTTGGATGAGGTTTATTGGCGTATCTCCTCTAAATGGACAGACTTGAAGGGGCTGCGCGAAGAGAATTCTCTGAATTTCCCTCTGGCATGTAGTTGCACAGCTTTCACCGCAAATGGTTTGACAAACACCGTGGGATTCCTTTTTTCTTTCTTTCTTTTTTTTGTTAAGACTGAAGTGGTTTGGTTTTTTACAGCTGCCAACGGTTTTCGGTTCGAAAGCGGGTGTGGATTTTTTGTAGAGGAACCGCAGCGTTTAAATCCTACGAGGTGGAAACATCGGACAGTTAAGGTTCCTCACAAGTTTTTGCCTAATCCAAGATGGATTTTGTGTCTTCGTTGATTGGATTTTTAATGGCAATGTGTCATCTGGCGTTGAGAGTCAAAGGAGAAGAGGGTGAGTTTTAGTAATTTTTTTTATTTTGACGCACGCTTGGTCCGTCTTAAGCAAAACATGCCAAATGAAAACGATATTTTGCACGGTTAGTCTAAAATTTACACCACAATGAGGCTTCCAATCCTTTAAAACAGTATGGATTAGACCATTTAAAACTACATTTTAAGGGGTCGTAATTCAAATAAGTCTGTTTCAATACACAGACAGTTGCCATAATATTTCATGATTCACGCATCCTGTTGCCTTCTTCTTTCTGCTTAATTTAGTAAATATGGCAGACTGTGGAAAAAAGACTATAGTTCACATGAAGGCTTTTCGAATTTAAATTAAAAATGCGTTTGTTTCATCAACATCAGAGAAGCCGTGACTCCGAATCGGTGACTAATTTAATCCAGAGGAGCTTGTTTAAACTGAGCAACTTTGATGATTTCATCAAGTAGAAAATCAGAAACCGATAACTGGCCCTGCCTGGCTGACTGAAACCAGCACTTCACTGGGTTTTGGAGAAGAAAATCAACCGGACACATTTACATGAGTCCAAGNGGAGAAGAAAATCAACCAGACACATTTACATGAGTCCAAGAATCCGTGTGTAAAAACTGCACTCTCATTTTTTAATATGATCCCTGCGATCACTGTCCTCATTAATAAGCCACGAGTCTCTCTTTCTGTTGCCCCTCGTGCTCCTTGAAGGCTGCTGCGCACGGTTGAGAGCAGGAGCTCACCGTCATCTCCGTGCGCTCTCAACAATCGCATCACAATGAGCAAGGAGATTAAAGTACTTAACCAGGTTTCCTTCGTGCTGGAAAAGAACGGACACGGCACGGTGCCATACCTCAGTCTGATGACTCTCTCGGCCTCTGGCAGCGCAGACTTTAGACATGAAACAGCCGAAATGTTTATGTAAAAGCCCGAGAAACGATCAAGTGACGTTGCTTCGAGATATCAGCAGAGGTGGGGACAGCTTTGATAAGGGTTGCATTCTGGGGTTCACCACGCTGAGAAGTGACGCCACCGTGACACATGACCCGCGCTCACTCATCCATGTCTGCGGTCTGGTGGCTTCCAGTGGGCAGTAAACACAGTTTGGCTCCCTATCATGATTTGATCTGATATCATGATCCTTTACGCACAAAGCAGACATGTCATTTGTTTGTCTGTGTTGTGTTTAGTCTTTCTTATTCGCACACATTACGTCATTATGTGTGTTATTTACAAATCTACTAAACTAGTGCATGGCTTGATGTTAAAATTTGGCTGGAGTGCTTTTCTTTTTCAATGGGAGTTGGAAGGGAATTAAGAGCTGATCATGATCCCATGATGACTGTTGAGGCTTAAGGACACCACCCGCTGGCGTAACCAAGCTCAACGCACTTCCTATGGACTCATCTTTTTCAGGCTACTTGTTCTAAATAAGACAGTCGCCCTAAAGCATCTCTGTGAATGTGCGTGTATTGGCAGCTCTTGTACTCACTGATCAGAGACAGATGTGGGCCTCTTGGCAGCCATCAGGCAAGCAAGAAGCTGGATCCCCCTACTCTCTCCCTCTCCTGCCAACACACTGCACCACATGTCCCTGGCTCCATACTCCCCCTCAAGAGCCGCATTACACACAGATGCCAGAGGGAAGAGAGGCTGAGAGAGAGCAGAGGAGGGAAAGAGAGATGGTGCTGGCTCGGGGCAGAGAAACTGTGACCACAGAGAAGTGGGGGCAAAGGAAAGAGAAGAAGACGCCGTCCGCCAGGCCCCAACAAGAAGCAACAAGGGAGAGCAAGACTTGGAGAGGAATTGAGGGGGGGTGCACATCAAACTGTGAGAGGAGAGGGCAACATCAAAGCATTACAGAGGTCACCGAGTTAAAATGGCACCGGGCGCAGGGAACAGATCCCATTAAGGGTTACGAGGTGACACTATCATCTGGGGTGACACAGCTAATGTGGGGTAAAATCCCAGCCGGAGCTCTACGGGGAGGTTAAAGATAAAAGAGGTGAAGTCTGTCAACCGCACACTCCGTTAAGGAACGGTATTCTCATGAAAGTTAAGCACACTGGAGTCACATCAAAAGTTTGTGCTTTCCACAGAGTCCCTGCTATTTGATGGGAGACACTGTGTGGGCTGTTGAAAGTTAATACATTTACAGTAGCAAGAGGGTTTCTTCTCTACAATGTTTTGCAGCAAACTGATGTACGCCACAGGCATGTTTCATGGTCTCAAGGTAGATATTTGGTTCTGAGGAAATGTGAGCCATTGCATCCGCACGCAGAATAGAAAATGACTCATTATTGTAATGTTTCAATGCTTTTTTTTTTTTTTCTATCTGAAGCAGACTTCCACTTCACTTGTACCGCAATCAGTATAGTTTGACTCGGTGACATGTACATTAATTACTCCCCACCATAAGCATTAATATTCAAGCCATTAAGCAGCTCATTTGCATGTTTATTGAGTGGGCGGCTGTGCATCCTCCATGGTATCATCTTCTTCCAGAGTTGGATTTCTATTTATTTAATCATTTCTTTTCAAAGTTTTAGCTCCTGAATGAATTTTTTATTCCCTTTTTTTTATTATTATTATTGGCGCCTTACCTTTCTCTTTTTCTTTTTTTTTTCTTTCTTTCCCTTCCCATCTCTTCGACTTGGCATCCCACCCTTCAATTCTTTGCATTTTCTTTGTGTTTTAATCTACCCAAGCCTCAGAGGTATCAGCTGCGAAAACAAGGTCACCTATTAGCATTCATAGGCGAAGACAAACAGAGGAGCCCCGTTCAATACCAGTCAGGTATGAGAGTCGCAGGCTCACTCCGAGCCCTGGAACAGCCTACCGCACTCGGGGTGAAATTAAAAACAAGACCCCTATAAATAAAACAAAGCTCGCTCTTTCAGTCTGTCGCATTAGCCGCATAGTGGGTCTTAACTGGTGCTCAGGGATGGCTTTAGATGGGAGCTGGAGGGTGTAGGCATTGTCAAGAGGCAAAGTATTTTCAATGTACTTTTAGGCGGATTGCAAAGCTGGGTTAAGGGCAGTGCAGTTTGGGGGGCACATTTAAATATAGAAGAACCGCTTTTGTGAGAGGTGCAAATAACACAAAGGGGGATTTTTTCTTCTTCTCTTTTTTAAGCAGTCAGTTCCGCTGTAAGGTAACACTCTGTAAGGTGGGGGGTAGAGGGTGGTGACAAATCACCAAGACTCCTGCAGCAAAGCTCAATTCTTCACAGCTTCCCCCTCGCTGATGTCTACTCCGCTGTTTCCAGCCTAGATGGGGGGAAAGCTTGTGTGAAAAGTGCTTTGGCGGTGCAGGTTTGACACCGCCACATGGGGATAAAGGAGTGCATCGAGGGACAAGGAGACATGATACTGTAGTCAGGTAGTGTTTAGGATTAGGCCCACACCATTACCCCCCTCCTGCAGGCACCACCAACCATCTGTTTACCCGATTGATCCATTGAACCATTGATCATGATGGCCAGCACTGTGCATTTAGCTGATTAGCATGGGGCACTTATCCTGTTAGATAGGGAGGAGTTGAGAGGGAGCGAGAGAGAGGAGACAGAGAGGAAAAGAGGATTTGGGGATTTTATCTGCTCTTTATGTGGCTTTTGTAAGTTCTTAAGAGATTTTCCTTTTAAACACATTTAACACTGTTTAACAAAAAGCTGTTGCATTCCAGGGCTGATTGTTACTCATGCCCTTTTGTTTAGATTTAATCAATTTCTTTTAGATTTTAAATTTATTTATTGCAAAACTTGATTTCACCATATAGGATATAGATATTTCTGCACCTGCAGTGGATTCGGTGCAGCATTTAAATGAGTGAGTGCGCTATGAGTAAGGGGTTTAGTGTGTACACATTTAGCTCTTAGTTTAGCTTTACTATCTACATTAAACTGTCTGATCCCTGTCTGGCAGCCATATTTCAAACAGAAAAATTAATATGTATTGATTAATAGCCAGTAATGAATATGTCAGAAGATATTTGTGCCAAAAAAAGAGCCAATCTGCCTCATTTATAAGGAAAAACTGAATTCATGTTTATCCTTATTCAACTCAAATATTTTAGTTTTGTAGAAATTTGAGCATTTTCTAGAATGTTGTTTTGTTTTTGTTTTTTACTGAAATTTTACCTGTTAATGTTTTGTGAAAGTTATTTACTTAATTTAAGTTGTGTTTTGCACCTCAGGGCCACTTTAGTGCTAATGTGCTCATGAAATAAACATCCACCATTGCTCTCGCATGCACATAATATGTGTAATTAGTAATAAAATAACATGGAAAGCTTTGAAATCAGTCTGTTTATCATTTTGAAATGTATATAATCTCCCCCAGTATCGAGACAGTCTAAATTAATAACTTTCTTTTCATCTCCCCTCCTCCCCCTCCTCCTTTGGTCCAACCCACTGTGAAACAGTTGAGATTAAAAACCAGCCAGAGAGTCAACCCTCACTCTTTAACTGAATGGATGAGCGCTGCCCACTTTCTCCTCATATCCCCCCACTCTGGGTGATAGCACTTTTTAATTAAGGTGGTGGAGGTGGTGGTGCACAGTGGCATGGGATGGGCACCAGACACTAGGAATGATGGAGGGATTTATCAGCACCTCTTCCCCACACTCGCGGCTTATCCCAGAGCGTGACGCCGCGCTTCCCCGATAAGGCAGATAATAGAAATGAGAGCGATGGACGTGCGCTAATACACACATCGCAGGACGGGGGGGGGCAAGACATGCAGACATATGCACATTTTCTCAGATAATGAAGATAGAGGCGCTCACAGCTCCTACAAAGACATCTCGGAGTTGGACTTGATTGGGACTGACGAGAAAATATGGGCACACACATGCAGAGGGAGTTAACTCACTTCACTGATACAATCGCTAAAAATAGATTACATGACTCTTTATAGCATTTCAGCTGGATGTTCACTTTATCCACACAACACACTCTTAACATTCAATATACACACACTCGCATAGTAGTGTCATTGTTCTGGTATAATAGGGTTGTGGTGTGTGTGTGTGTGTGTGTGTGTGTGTGTGTGTGTGTGTGTGTAGACAGATGGACTACTCTACTAGAAGAGACAGTGTAATTCATGAAGCTTTCTGGCAGCTTCTGAGTGCTTCCCTCTTGTTACTCACCCAACACCATAACCAAAAACACACCAGCACACACACATATACATCTATATATCTATGTTGTACTAACTGCAGTGGATGATCAAGAAATAAGAACAATACACACACATCTGTCACCAGATCTTTAAGCGTAGATGGATATAGTTGCTGGATCGCCACACATGCCGCTAGAGTGTGTGTGTGTGTGTGCTGACTGACAGAGGTTTCCCAGTGGGGTCAGTGTCAACAGGGAGCCGCTGGATCGCAGGCATGTCTTAATGAGGCTCGTCAGGCTCTCTGCACACACGCTGCATCTTTCTTCCGCCCTTCCTCACCCTCTGTATTTCTCCTTTCTCATCACCTTTTTTTCTCTGCACGCCTGTCACTCATCCCTCTTTCTCTGTTCCCACCTACAGTATGAGCTCACACCCCCCCATCATCCTCCTCCTCCCCTTCCGATCAGTCTCCCAGTCTGTTCGACCCATCCTTTTTTCCATCTTCTGTTTTTCTCCCCACAGTAATCCCTTTTTCCTCCCTCTCTCCTCCTTCCCGGCTCTTCATCCTCCCTCGGAGGCCATTGAATGGGTAGTTCAGGGGAAAAGTGTCGAGGCTGCAGGATTTCTCCCCAAAGGGCTTAATCTGCTGAGGCTCCGCGCACCGATAGCCTCCTGCACACCGTTCCCTCCATAGGCCTCTCAACAATGACCGTCTGTCTGCACAGTCACAACAGATAAAGAGATGTTTGTGTGTGTGTGGTTTTCTGTCTGTTTCAGTCATTCTTTCCTATCCCCTACTATCTTTTTGAACATTTTCAGCTTGCTATTTTTTCCACCTCTGCCGGCCCTTGTGATTGACAGGCCCTCAAAGAGGTGCACGAGCGTGGGCGGCTGTTTGAACATGCAGCAGCAGCTGTGTGGGTGTGTGTTAATGCATGCATGTGAGTGCCATCCTGTGCACATTTGGAGCCAGACCTGTATGTGTTGTATATGTTTTTTGTTTTTTTTGTTTTTAAAAAAAAAAAAATTGAAATAGCATGTATGTGTGTCCGTGGGAGGCTGAAGTCATGCACTACCCTGAAATCCCCATCAGCTGTGCACGGCTGATGCGTGTGCGTAGACGTTGCTCCTCTCCAGTATAACAAAGTAAGGAAGCCATTGCAGCTCTATCAAATGTCAGAGAATCTTAAGTGTGCCTTTTAAGCACAATAGGCGGTGGAAATGTCAACACTTGAAGGGTCTATTACACTTCAAGCCTTTGGTGCTTGTTTTGTTTTTTTTCTTCCCACTTCTTTTATTGTGTTTTTCACAAAAATTTGAAAGAACAAGGCAAAAATAACCCATTTATGTCAATAAGAGATTCGTTTGAAAGGCTGAGTGGTTAATCCTCAAAGTTAGGTTGTGCGTTTTTAATGGAGCTACAGCACAAGAATTAGTTTGTCACAGATTTCCTTCCTGTGGGTGAGGTTTTCCTTTAATGGCCATGGAACACCGGCGACAATATTGTAGAGGCCCTTTGAGCTCAATATGAAGTTCACTACGTTTAGTGATCCCACTGGAGCACTAACCACCCCATCCCGTCACACACATGTAGTCATATGCAGGGGTAGCTAGAGAGCTAAACCATCCCCTGCTGTTGTCATGGAGAACATGTTTAGTTAAATGTATGACAATAAGATGTAATAAAAGAACCAGTGTGCACAATGATGTGTGTGTGTTCGGCATGTAGAATACTCATATACGTTCCTTTTGTATGTGCATGCGAGTTTATGCGTTTTTAGCGTGTTTGTGAGAGATAACGAAAAGCGCGAGGGCTGCTGTAGCCATCGGGGTCTAAGCAGAGAAAGGGGTCTTTGTTGGAGCGTTAGCTTCTCATTACAGAGTCGGGGTGACCCACAGAACCCCAGTAGACAGGCCGTCTGCGTGTCACTTCCTGTCTAAGCCTGCAGAACGATGCTATTGGCAGGCTATTGTTCCTGGGAGAGCGTGATAGGATCAGGGAATGTGTCCTAATGTTTGCAGATTGGCTTGCCGGAGCAACAATTACACTTGGAGGAACGCTCCCAGCGGAGGAGGAGGGAGATAAGAGCCTGGGTGTGGAAGAGGGGTGAAAAATCCTCTGTGTGTTTCTCTGCTCGTGTGAGCGTTCACCAAATGCACAATGATGATCTTTTATTGTTTTTATAGCTTACCCATGTGGTTCCGCTCGCATTGAGAATCCACAATGGAGAAGTTTTTCCAATTTCCTCCTAACTGACGGCCTAAATTGGTTTCTTTGTTTTACTGTTCATTTGTTGCTCATCACATCTTCATATGGAGAAACAAGGTGAATTAAAGAGCGCCGTCTGAGCCGCAGTTCCAGCCGAGGGAGTCTGCATGTACAAATATAGGAGATTTATTAGTTTTGATGGCTGCCACATAAATGATAAGATGTATAAATGCTTAAAAATGTGTTTTTTTCCACATTGACTAACTTTTTATTTTTACCCTTTTGTCCCTGTCTTCCCCACATAATGCCAGAGTGTGGAGGTGTCTTAGATGCCACAGAGGCCGGTTACATCACCTCCCCTGGTTATCCTCTGGAATACCCTCCTCACCAGAACTGCCACTGGATCATCTCAGCGCCAGAGCCCTCGCAGCGCATCGTCCTCAACTTCAACCCTCACTTTGAAATCGAAAGGCTGGACTGCAAGTAAGATCATGGGTTCTGTCTCAACTTTTCCATCTCATGGTGTGCTATTATTCTGGCTGACTGATGATTATAGTTGACATTTTCATTAGTATCCTGGAAAAACATTTGTTTCTCAAATAAGTCATCTCCTTTTTTGAAGCCTACAATTATAGTCCTGTATCCCAAGCTGTTGAAACATTTTCCACATTTTGACCACAACAGGTCAATTACAAAAGAGTTTAATCATAAGCCTTCTGTAAAAGCATGACTGTGATTTTCTTTTTGGCTTTCACACCATTGCGCTCTGTTTTACCCTGGACGCTGTCGAGCAAAACCACTCTCTTTTTCGCTTTGGCCTTTTGAAGGCCTCTTTAGGCCAATTACCAGGTTGAATTTCTTGCTCAAGGGCACGGCTGCCGCAACAGTAAACCTCAGCATTTAAAAGAGGAAGAAATTTTGCTCATTTCAGCTTCCACATCTCAAGGTTTTTGCTCTATTTTTACACAAACAAGCTAAACAAGTCA
Source organism: Atherina boyeri (assembly GCA_029874935.1). Classification (NCBI taxonomy): domain Eukaryota; kingdom Metazoa; phylum Chordata; class Actinopteri; order Atheriniformes; family Atherinidae; genus Atherina; species Atherina boyeri. The sequence goes on along the minus strand of JAPMNP010717204.1, from coordinate 3,699 downwards.
GTAAAAGAGGAATAGAAAGAATGATTCATATTGTGGAGTAACTGGTACATGTGTCTTTCTTCTTTTTAATTTGATGATGGAGGCTGAAAACTATGCTGTATGCCTGATTACATCTTTGTTTTATGATGTTTAGAACCAGAAATGTTAAGAAAATCTGTCTGACATTATCAAGACTATCAAGCAGCAATCTTCCTCCATCTGATAATGAAATGCCAACCAGCGTTTAAAATCTGAATGTCTGAATTTGGGCATGCAGGGCAGTGGGAGAAGAGAAATTCAGATAGGATGAAAGAGCAAAATCGGGCTGGAATTTTAGGGGGCGGTCAAGGCGAAGAAAGACGATAAACAGGGAGGGGTTGAGAAAGCAGAGGGCGGCAATGAGACCCAGCTGTTTATCTGGATATAACCGCATTGGTCAGTTTCCTTTCTCAGAGACATGAATAATCCAAATCATATGGTCTTCTATTGTCTTTGACCTCAAAGGAGAAGGGGAAGAAATCACAGTCACTGTTGTTTAATACAGTTTTATACAACCAGGTCAGGGAGAATGTTTCCCATCTGCCCATTTTGACTTTGTAAAATGAACAAAGATGAGATTAATCAAAATTATTTTCCCAATTATGCCCATTTATTTCTCCCAACCACACTCCAGCTTCCTTTCCGCTGTATATTCAAGAATTAATAACTCCAGATGGGTGTTGGCTGACAAATATGACCGGGAGAAAAATGTTACTTTCATGAGCATCAATAGCTGCTCTGGTGAAAGGGTTTTGTAATGATTGTCAGCTCTTTTCACACGGCCGTGTCACGTTTGAAGCAGCAAACTGGAAACGTTATTTTGATGCCTCCGTGCTTTTTGTCACTTTTTTGTCAAAGGCAAAATGGGGCATAATTATCTCTTTTTGCAATATGTTAGTGGACTTTAACACCAGCGTCGGAGTGTAAACGCGGCAGCACAGTGAACTTCCTGCTGCAGCGGTGGTGAGAGGCATGGCTCAGCTGTTGATAAGCAGTGTGTCAAGCGGTTTCTCACAGCCCAAGGCATGCAGAGAAGGAGGAGGCTGAAGGAGGTGGGGGAGGAAGCAAAAACTTAAAGATGCTCCCTCTTTTTTTTTCTCCTCTCCACAGACAGTTTTATTGGGATAGTTTTTATTTAGTTTTTTCTTTTTTTTTTTACTCTCGCCTGGAGGGATGGAGGCCTCTGCCTGCCCTATAACACACACTCCCACTCAGGCTCCCTTCATCCTGCATGTATGACAAAATGCATGTGTATGAAGGAGAGTTACAGAGTATGTGTGGGCGTTTGGATGTGAGTAACTCTGCAAAAGCATGTTAGTTTGTAAGATAAGCCTCTCAGTTTGCCTTTCCCCTCCACCCAGCCTCTGAAAATCCCCATTTTATTGGCCCATTAGAGAAACAGGGAATCACACATTTATTTATGAATGCATGACCTCTAAAACTAATGTTTTGCATTTTGTGGGTGAAGCGTTTCCCTTTTGTGTTTTTTAAAATGTCTACAAGAATAAGTGGAATAAAAAAGAAAGCACAACAGTTCGATTTTTTTTTTTTTTACTTGAATTGATCCAAGCCCCGAAGCACTAAGGGTGCAGAGGTGAAGGGTTCAGCATCTTGGTCAGGGCTGGACACCTGCGTGACAGTTTGGATTAAAAAAGTTCAACCAGAGCTGTGTTTCTTGGAAAATGCAGAGCTGCATGGTGTAGACTGCCGATGATGCCAACCACGGCCTAAAGGATTGTTTTTTTTTTTCTGTGATTATGCATAGACAGAGATGCATGCACCCACTTAAAGAGACAACCTGCCAGTGTGGAAGTGCTCATCAGCCATCATGCCTCCTCCTGGGGCATTTTAGGCCTTCATAAAAACAAGAAAAGTGATTGGTCAGCCCAGGCAAGGGTTGTGAACTCTGGCTAATATCCCCAGCCAGCTGGTGATTTTCCCTCAGTGGGTCCAAGCAGTCAGCACTCGGATGCAGCCAAACTGCGGCTCTGCTGCAGCAATCAAATCGGCAGCCTTGTGCAGGCGCTCCATGTCTGAGGTGGCACTTTAATTCAGGATTTCATTTCAGGGGGAGTCCGGCCATGTGCCAAATAGCTCTTACCTCCAGGCTGCCAGCCGATTTGATGCGAACTAAATGTAATAAAGGCTAGATGAAATATCAGGCCCATATCTCTAATGCAATCTGCCATCACCGAGCCCCAGGATGCTACCTAGTGATATACCAGGAGCTGCTGGGTAAGGGAGAAAGAGAAGCTTGAGGTGTAGAAAAATAACTTCTCTTTATTTTTCTATTTCTCTTTAGCCATATTTTCTTCATCCACCTCTTTGTTTTATCATCTTCCCTCTCCTCAAGCCCGGGGAGGATCTGTTTTAATTTCACACGCTCAAATTAAACATTGAAACAATCAGAATCTCTCTCTCACACACACATTCATCCAAGAAGATCCATTTCTCCCACCTTGGAGGGGTTTTATTTTCTCCCTTTTATTTGGTTATTTGTTATTGAACTCAGCCCGAGGTGGAGAGATTTTATGATATAACTTTATAACTCCATACACAGACATGCAGGCACAAACACACACACAGAGCTGTAAATCCTCTCGGTCTGTGTCACGCCTGCTCATGCTGAGATGTGTCACCAACTCATAACTCTGTTTGCATGGATGTGTGTGCGCTTCTTTGTGTGATATCACCCTCTTATTTATACTCAAGAAGGGGTAGAGAGGTGCAGGATCAATGTCTGTATTCTGCTTGTAATGGTAAATCTATAGATGATCAGCAATAGCCAGAGGAAGAGATGACGAAGAAGGGATGAAGAGGAGGAGTTTGATTGAGGATGGTTCCGGGTGAAAGGAGAGACGGATGAGTTCCCAGAGGTCATGACTAAAGGGAGTTGTTCGGGATCTGATCTGTCGATATCTGGCACTTGGCCTACATTTAGGACACGATCACGGTCATCAGCATCCAGCCGTCGCTGCAGCTGCAGCGCTGAATGATGATAAAATAAGTGTAAGGTACAATATATTTGAATTACTTGCTGTAATCAATTGCTCTAGAGATTCAGCTACATGATTAGTCCAGTGTGAGGTTGAGCTTCAGCACACTTTAAGAAAAGCTTAATCACACTTCCATACCCTTTGAAACTCCACCCCTGATCTTTTTCGCTTATATTGTCAATCATTTCTCAGGAATAGTATGAAACACTGTGGGGGTAAATACTTATCTATATAACCTGGATTATATCCCATCCAGGAGGTTTACAATCCAGTCACAAAATATAGTGTTTATTCAGAGACCCTATATGGTAAATCCACCATGAGTGACCCATGATAACATGATTTTATTTCTCACATTTTCATAATAAAAAAGTTCGCTATTACTACTATGTTGCTAAGTAACCTCTATTTTGACCTGGAAATTATGATTAGGCCACTTGATATCAGATGTTTGGCCGATCAGAGAGCTCAAATTGATAGTAATGTCCAATCAGGAGCAGCCAAAGATCAACAAGTGACAAGAAAGTTCTATGTCTGTCTGATAAGAACAAAAATAATGCTCCTCTGCAGCTGGAATAAAGTCAAGAAGACATTTGAATGCACAGTGGGGCCAAAAATTACATAAATTGAAGTTGATTTTGTGAGGATAGTAGGTAAATAGAAGAATAAGTAACTAGAAATGGGG
>JAPMNP010717195.1:0-12842 GCA_029874935.1 Atherina boyeri | reverse complement strand
GTGTGTGTGTGTGTGTGTGTGTGTGTGTGTGTGGTGCCCACTGCCCAGTTTGTTGTCCTAGTTTTTTGTTTTCTTTCTCCAAAAAGCCCATTTTTAAGACTTGTGTTAACTTATATACCTCACTTATACTATTTACTCAATAAGAGTTGTCACTTTGATATACTAAGGTTGAAAACTGAAATCAGTTAATAACCTTAATGTATGGTTTCTATTTTGTCACTGGCAGGCAGAAGAGATGAAAAAGCGTCTTTATCGGCTCAATCGGATTGAAAAAGGTCTCCAGAATTTCCTGTATGAGGACCAGATCAGAGCTCTGTCCCTCACCAAGCGCTCGCGTCGGGCTGTGTGGTCTCCAGAGACGATCCTGAAGGCCCGGAAGATCCGCTGTGCTGTTGGAACCAAAGGCTACGAGTACCTGAGAGAGATTGGTTACCCATTGCCCTCTTACAGGACTCTGTGTAATCGCTTGGAGACTAAGATCATGGTGACAACTGACATGAGCTGTGAGGAGCTGGCAGAGCTGGGCTTGGGGCTCATGGCCACATGTGACAGTCCCACAGAAGAAGTTGGAGACAACGATGAAGAAGAACTAATAGGCGGTTTGTCCTGATCCTAGCATTATGCAGAATTTGCTGATGCTAGCCAAGGGAAGACAGGGGGCACAGAATTTGCTGTGTTAAGCATCTGCAACATATATGCTTGTCTTGACATAAATTGTGAGATGTAAAATGCCACCTGGTTGTGGTTTCAATCTACACCATTAGATGCCCTTGCTCAGCAGATGTGTGCTACGCTGCTACCTAGCCAAAAAGAAAAAAGAAGTATCACCTTCTGTGTTTTTTTCATGAATGGATTTTCTCTTCCCCAACAGCAGGGACATATTTCAAGATAACAATGCATGGATTTTGTAAGAGTTGTAAGACATCATTTTCACACATGGTTTGTCCACCACAGAGGCCCGATATAACCCCCACTGAGAATCTTTGGGATGTGATGGCGAAGACTCTGTGCTGCAGGTCAACTCTCCTATCGGTACAAGATCTTGATGAAAAATGAGTGCATCGCTGGATGGCTATAGATATTGTGATATTCAAATTATGTCACAGTAAGGTCGTCCAGCAAGATAGTAGATTGACATTTTTTCCCCTGGTTAGGCAGTGTAAGATATTCTGGATTGCTGTGGACATAGATGTATGCTGTGGTGAAGAAACTGATCCCATTGTATGAGCTTCAACATGTGAGAAGCATGTGCACCATGTAGCTCATTCCAATACAGATTATAAATGTGAAACGCATATACAAATAATTTGCACCAAGTTGTGTGAATTTTCAGGTAAAGGTTCTGTATCCCCACAGGTGTGTATTTGACAGGGTCTAGATTAATTTGAATCAAAAGGAAATATTTAGCTTATTGGAGTCTGAACACTACAACCATCTTGGAACAGGTATTTTCTGTTAGTGTGACATCTGCTGTTTTATGCAGATATGTTATATGGTACACTAGTCACCATAATTTAAGCACAATTTGTGGGTTTGGTCATGAATCGGGTTGTTTGAAAACATTCCTTTTTTTTTTTTTAAGAAGTGAAACCTATTTTAATGAAAGGTCAGAAGTCTTTTACGGGTAAGGAACAAAAATGAAATCCTCCTAAATGCTATTAAATAACTAAAGTAATTTAATGGAAGACTCAAAATTTCAGGATTTGACCCTTTTGATCTTTTCAAATGTTAAAATCTGCATTGTAGTTATCATAAGGTACATTTTTAGTTAACATTAAAACCAATCACAATAAGTCATAATTTTCAATATGTAAAACTTTGACACAGTGACAAAATAAAGTGGACAAATATCCTGTGTTTGTGTAAGTTTGTAAAGGAGAGAAAGATAAATCGATAATTCCAGTACACGAAGGCCTCTGTCGCGTTGGCTAGAAGTAAAACAAAAACATAAAACTAAACGGGGTACTCTCCTGAAATGGTAACAACAAAAACATGAGAACATCCATTCAAATTCCTCTAGTAATAAAATAGTATCAGGAGACATGTTTGCTTCTGTCCAGGATGGAATTTGGAGAAAATCACTCCCAGGCCAGATTATTCATTCTGAGGTTGTTTGTGGCCCAGGTACAACTGTTGTGCAAAAGCAAAATCAAGGTTAATTTCAGAAGAAGGAATTGTTTGCACATAACTTTTTATAACTGATTTACAAAGACTTTCACAAATGGGATCTAATCAGCATGTAGATAATTTTAGATCTGTACAACAAGCACACGTGTGAACAAATACCTGAAGCAAACAAGAACTCCAGTGAAGTAAAACTAAAAAGCAAGGACAGAATATTCATGAAAAGGCTAACTTGGTGAAGTGAGTTTTTAGTAGAAGTGGTTTGAAACAAACTGAGGATGTGATGGATTGAAGATTAAACTAAACAGATAATCTTCTTTCTGGATACTGAAGTGGTTGTTTATACCTAACGAAGCATGTGGGTTTGTGAAGACAAGCCAGTCCGCAAACGCTATATTTAAGTTTAAGGTAAAGCAAAGTGTACTGTACATACAATTTCTTTAGAACTGCTTTGGGGTAGGAGGACATTAAGCACCGTTAACAAGCACCATTACTTAAAGTCAGGGATACCTGTAAATTCCTAGCATCACTCAGTACACAACACAATGTTAACTTGCTTATTGCAGTGTCTTGGCATGCTACCATTTTTAATAAAGCACAGCTGAGACAGACTAATTCGTGTGGTTTTGAAAGGAATAGAAATGAACCAAACATTGGGCTAAAAGCTGGACTTGATGCTGCAAGATGAAAAACTATGAAGCGCGCCGCCATATCATTTACCCTGAAGGCAATCATCAACACTAAGTTTTTGTTTTAGGCATTTTACCCATTGAATAAGTAACTTGAATCCCTTGTACAAATAAATGAATTAGTTTGTGGGACTGCTGTTCGTGCATGGAATTGTGGGACTTGCCTCCTTTCATTAATGATGGGCAGTATCTCTAAAGATTTAAACAGAAGCGCTGCATCCCCTTTTTTAATACCTTTTTTCTTTATACATTTCAGCCGCCTCTTATCAAAATTACTGCAGACATTTTCAGGCCCTCATACACAGGAAAAAGCAGAACTAAAAAATCCAGATCAGCAAAGTTTTTTTTTTTTTCTTAAACTGAAAATTATTTTTTTGTCATCTGTAAGACCATTTTCAATAATCACCTTTTGTACAGGCGATTTCCAAAGTTTCCAGTTGAACTTTGATATCAAGGATCTCTCTGTCTCTCTCTTTCTCTCTCCGTCTTTCTCTATCTGTTTAATTCCGGGCAAGTGCTCAGTAAAGCTCAAAAGCTTGAAAAACAATAGGGGTTGAATGTGTCTGTGGGACAGAGACAGAGGTAAGATTTTTTTTAATTTTTTAAACAGGTTTATGTCTTAATATATGAAAATATTAACCAAATATAATTAGGTGAGCTTTTCAAATGTCTTTTTTTTCCTTATTTGATTTTTATATGAGCCAACTCTTAGATGAAGCGTAAATTTTAATGTTGCACTTTAAAACATTTGATATAGATTTAAACTCTGTAAAAGTCTTTTAGACACTGGTGTCTTGATGCGGAAATATTTGCTGTTTGTCAAATAGAAATACAGAACTTGTTGGTACAAACAGCACGGTTTGTGGTTAAGAACATGTCTGTCCCAGCTTCTCTTTGTCTCTCCAGCTCTGTGTCTGCCAATCTGTCTGTCCACTTGCCCCTCAACATTCCTCTCTCTATTGGCTGCGTATCCCATAATAAAGTCATTTTTGCAGATTATCTCCACATGTGATGAGAGAGACAATGAGGATTTATTCTTTAATTATTCTGGGATCAGACTGACTAGCCATTTGTTTCAGAGCTGACAGAAAATTGCCAATGATTAAATTCCATAGTCCAATTTTCCACACGCTGCCTTGCTTGATTTTCAACCTTCTTTACCACATTGGTATTATTGGTGTTGCAAAGATCACATTCTTGTTTGTTAAACATTCAGTGTCTCCTATGGTAAAAATAAAACAGATCATTACAAATATTTTTTATTTTCAGTTTGCTTAATTTAGTCCAGACAGAGAGGGGGGGCGGGGTCACAATGCGTCCCCCGTGGATGTTGTGGCTGTGTGCAGCCCTGCCAGGTCTGCTGGGGACCTCACATTCCAATCTGTCTGTGGAGGGCAACAGAAATGCTTCCAGAATCTGCAAACCCGCTCCCCACTGGGATGTTAAGGGGCGTGCACCGATGCAAGGACTGCTGGGAAATGTGGTTGTGGTGGCTCTTCTAAAGGCCAGATGATCATTTTGTCTCACTCAGGCATCCAAATAAGAAAAAAGTATAGTATGTATCAGCAGTCAAATTCTTTTCAGCGAAGTGTTTTGTGTTTCTTTTTTTCTATCATTAGTTTTTCTAAAATTTGATGGTGGAAGTGCTTAAGGTTTTCAAGATGTCTGTGGACATCAGTGTTTTTTAAGTTGCAGTTTGCTTTGTAACACATGTAGTTACAGCTTGAAACTTTTCTCCCTGACCCTTTAACGTCTTGAGTGCACAAACAAAATAAATATGGTTAAATCAAGGATCTCTGACACATGAGAGCACTCACAACCTCTGATCCAGAAACACAACTGCATCCCCCTGTTTAGATAACTGAATTCCATATAAATTAATCATAACGTTAAGATCATTTTACTTTCCTTTCAAGCACTCCCTGCATTTGGTTTCAGTCAACAGGTGGTGCCATTACTATTTCATGGGTCCGCAACTTGTCGGAGACAGCACTATGGATTATTTCAAACATTCGTCTTCATCCATCTTCTGTAGAATTGGAGGCCTGCGTGACAAACTAAACCGCAAAAATGTGATGGAGGTTTCCTTTATGATTGTGAACGAGTGAGATGCTCAATCAAGAGCCATGTACAAGAAGCTGAAGGGAAAAGTGCCCTGTGGAGTCCCAGTCTACCAGCAGGCCCATGATCAAAAAGATGTGTGGGAAGCTCTGGATGGAGACAAGGATGATTTCCTGATCAGTGATAGGTAGGGCCAGGCTGCTCCCTCCATTTGTTGAAGTAACCTGAATAAAGTAAGAAATAAAAACCCAACATGTTTGGTCAAAGATCCCAGATAGCAAAAAATGTGGCTCAAATATCCCACATCTGCACTTTTGTTTGGCCTATATCTGGCCTTGACTTATGGTGTTGACTCATGTGAGTGTGGCTGCCAAAACTCAGCCTCATGACTACCACATGAGGCCCACAAGGAACTTACTGTCATTTATGCCCAGGCTGGCTCCTCATATTTGGACTATTTCTGGTCCACACAACACCTAGTGCCATAACTGAGCCATAAGGGCCAAAAGTAGTCGATGCAAGGGCCAAACTTGTCTGCTATGTGCAATTAGAGAAAAAAGACAATCAGATAAAGACAAACGTATTAAAGTAGGAGCTCATATTACAGCATTGATTTGCTTTTTCCTTTATTTTAGGTGTGGCCTCCTTACCTCCCATATTGTGGTGCCTTTCAGTTTCCTGCATCACCCCTTTGTAGAGGCTGCAATCATAGATACTTACCATAAAGACATCTGTAACTGCTCTGTGAGTAATTGCACTGAGCACATATATGCACAAGGCTCCACACACATGTAAGTGGTTGTAATCAAAGATCTTTGCCATTTTTTTATATGTTAGTACTAAATGAATATAAATTGTTTATGTACTTTAAAATTAATTTAATGTAACACAACTCACAATTCAAGTTGTTCCAAGTTATATTATTTTGCCACTCGTAGAAACAGAGCTATAAAGAATAATAAACAGGCTTTGCCTCAATCAACTGTGCCTTTTATCTATTTGTTTTGCTTGTGTGGAATCAGTATATGCAAGATCCAGAAATAAATGATGAAAAAAGGAGACTTTAACTTTAAAGAGAAAGAGACCAAGACCAAGACTAGGTGCTGCAAAGACTTGTATCTTCCCTTTTGTAGAACTATGGCCAATCAATCTGCACTTACATACAGAGGGCCTTCCCTCTGGAATCATTTAGTCCCTGCTCTAAAGACTATAACTACTATAAACTCTTTCAAAAGAGAGCTGAAGATAGTTTTAATATGTAAATAAGTTTATGCTTTTCAAGCATTTAAATGTAGCAATTGAACAGCATAAACTTATTTACATATTAAAAATATTTTCAGCTGTCTTTTGAAAGAGTTTATAGTAGTTATAGTCTTTGCAGCACCTAGTGGAGTAGGCATGAACATCAGAATACATAAAAAAGTTATTAAAAGCTCTGGGCATAACATTTGGCATATTCACATACTTATACATAAATATATTTATGCAATAGATGTTAACATTAAATATTGTCAAATATATTTGATAAAAAGTGTAACAGATGATGAGAATCTATTTAAATTATTCATAATTCTTAAGAATTTCTTGTGTATTACTGAAATCTTATTTAGATATGTTTGGTATGTTGCACCCCAAACCATATTTATGCCCATTTAATGGGATTTTGGGGAGGTGAAGACCTCTTTTCTTATTGATTTGTAAAGTTGTATTTTAAATGTTATATGTGCAAATGAACTAAAACCAGTGTGTGTATAAATAGAAAAATAAAAAAAACTAGACAGAAATGCATATCTATAGGAATGTTATTCATTTAAATATAAAATTCTTAAAACATTTAACAGCAGATCAGAAAGTTTTGTGCTAGAAACTGTTCCTGATCCTGTTGGATCAGTTGGTGGTTACATAAACACAGTGTACAGTCATTTCTGTGTTTAAATAAAAATGGTAAAACAATAAAAAAAAAAGAAAAACAGTAATTACACATTATTTTATGTACCACCCAACTGACCGTAGCCAGTCTCAGCCTGCTATCTTTAAAATGCTCTCGCTGACTGATTGTGTTTGTCTCTCCCAGTTTAATTCTACTTTATCAAGAGGTGGAAACATCTTGGAGAACAGCACTCAACCCAACATCAGACAAACAACTGTTGATGATGATGATGATGAGGAGGAGGAGGAGGAGGAGGACAACACACCTTCCGGGGGGGACTCATCACGACCACCATCATTGTCACGGTCATCATGGCCACATTGATCAGCATATCAAGATTCAAACTAGAACACAAACTCCTCAGCCTTCCCATCACCAGCACCACCATCCTCATCGTCAGCATCACCACCATGATTTCCATTAAAGTCCACTAAATGTGGAAGTGGATAGTTGAATAGCATTTGAATTGATGTAGTTTTACAAAGTTTCATTTACTTTCAGCTTGTTAGACTGTGAGTACTCAGACCTTCATGATGAAAACATGTTTACAAGTCTTCGTTTTGGATTTAGATATGCAGATAAACAACAACTCACTGATCACCAGAATCTGTTCTACACAGCAATCCAGTTGGGGTTTCTCTGTTAGCATCCACACACCTTGCTGTTCTGCTTGGATAAAGTATCCAGGTCTCCTCATCCTCTCCCATTAATGAGCCTAAGGTGTAAAACCTGCCTGCAGGGGGCTGTAGATGGATGTGAGGGGGCTGAGAGTAACAGTCTCCAGGACGGAGACAGGAGACGGTGTGTGATGTTGCTTGGCTAAACTCAGTTGGGTTTCTATTTAAAGTGGATTCTGTTCTTAAGTCAGTTCACTTAATGATTCTATTAATATTTCTCTTCATGTTGAGATGTTACAAGGTTTTTTTTAAAGGGTATGAATACATTTAACAAGGGAAATAATTAGATGTTATGCATTTCAAATCAGGTTTGCTTTTCTAGAGTTGTATATCTATTGGACTCAGTTTTATACTTTGTGCATTTTTTTTTCTTCATTATCAAACCTAAACTGATATTTCAGTCTCACACTTGTGAAATGTGGTTCTATTATACATCAACTGTAAAATCAATAAAATTGAGTCACTCTTATGTCTGTAGTCTGATTTTAATTTATGATAGAGGTTATATGTACAGTATCCTCTCCTTAATATCAACATCCCTTTAAGCGACAAAAAAAAAGGCTTTAAACAGCACTATTTTAATTCTCATGTTAATTACAGCTTTCTTTCTTCAGCTAATAGTCTGTTTAAGGAAAGTCATAGTGGAGATATTCACTTTTTACATAATAAGGTCAAATTAAGTTGAAATTAAAAACATTTTCATAAACAAATTATTCAAAGTTTTACACCATATTACCATTCAGTTCCTGTTATAACAAGTTTGTGCACCTTAACTAAAGATACTTTAATTATCCCAGAGGGAAAATTCAATGAATAAACTTAGGTGGGATTTAACTGGCCAGCCATATGTCAAGCCAAACACACATACGCATGGACCCAGGGGAAACGGGTCGATTACCTTAGAGCTGCTTAAGACCTGGCTGAGATGCAGCGTGCTCTGACTGAGCAGAGAATTACAACCATACAGCAACGGAATGATGGTAAAGTTACATTTATTGTTGCTCACACATATAGAAAATCAAAATCCCTTTGTGCTAAGTTTCTATCCCTATTTATGTCCTTGATTCTTTTTAGATATTGCTGTTTGCTAATAGTTAATGTAAATTGCCATTGATACTGTTACTGTAGTGATCATGTGCACTCATTTAGTATTTTCCATCTTGTACCTGCTTTATGTTGTGGGAGAATATATTTCTGAATGTTTCAGGTGCTGTTATGTATCTAGTCTCGGGAACCTTTTGATGAATTATAATCTAGTATTACTGAATATAAAGCTTGAGCAGGTTGCAGGAGTCTAGCCCTGCTAGGGATTTTCCTCAGTAAATCCATGTGAGGCTCCAGGTGAGGCTTAACTACTTAGCTTTGCCCACACAGCATGTTGCTTCAGGCAATACTGTAAATGGTGCTTTATCTTACCTTGAGCAATGGGGGGAAAAATACGGTATGTTTGATTTTTCTCTGTGATTTGAGGTTAAGCAGAAACTGTGTTTAAGTGGAGAGATCAGTAGAGATCAGCAGAGTGAGCAGGGTTGATCTCCTGATTACTGTGTCCTTTTTATAGATGAACAAGGTGAAACATAGAGGCTATTATCAGTGGATGCTAAATTATGCATGACTACAGCAAATGAAAAACAGAGGACAAAGAGAAAAGGAGGGTCTTGAATTTAAAGAAAAGCGTTTTGATTGTGTCCTCCTTATATGCGGAAAATCACTTAGATAAAAAGTATTACCTGGTCTCTGAAGCAAATGCAACATGAGGTATTGGGAAACAGCAGATTCATTCAGTTTACTCTTTATTTGTCCTGTTTTTATCATCTCAGTGGCAGCTTCAGATTAAGGACATATTAATGTTTCCCAAAAACAGAAAAAGAATAATATTTTTATGATTTTAATAACAACAGCTAGGAGGAGATGATAAAAGTCATGTTGTGCATTCAGACCTAATCCTTAGACACTAGATGGCAGCACTAGCATGTTACTCATCTTTGGAAAGCCATAACCCTGTCCTCCACATCAGGCAGCCATTCATCCCGAGGATTATTAGTTATTATCCATTATCAAGAGATACGTTAGGATTAGTGAACTTAATCCCTGAAATATAATCCAGATCATCACCGGATGGCTTAATCAAATTTGCAGTGGGGTGTATTTCTTTAATAAGACCTTTAAGAAGGGTACGGTTTTGGAACATATGCTGTTTTAAGTCTCTACTTTGTTCTGCTTAAAACAAAAGTTTTTTTTTCTCCCCAAACATTTATTTTAACTTGCTAGCAAGCTCTGATGAAGACTGCAGAACCTCTGACCCGCTCCTGCATAGTAAAATACAACTGCAATGTGGTGATAACTCATTTTAATAAGATATATTATCACACATTTGTTGCAGTCGATATTCTCTCATTTAATTATGTTTGCACATTCTTGTAAATAAACCTCTTTCTAAATTTTAACTCATCAAGACTCTTTGGTTATTCTTCAATTTTTGCGAATACAAATTGGCGTTGTCGGCAGGATTCCAAAAGTGCCCGGGGGAGATCCATTGACGGAGTGCCTGAACAGCCTGAAATATCAGTTGCTGGATTTAAAGGGGGACCCCTCGGTGGGCTTCCCTACGGTCACTGACGGAATCCAACGAACAGCAGACCTAGGAGAGTGACAACCTGGTGAGTTGAAAACATTTCAACATTTTCCTGTCAGACAGGGAGGAGTGGAGAGGTGTGAGGAGATCTTCAGGTGTGCCATGCTGTCAGTGACAAACAGGGAGGTTTTAAAGAACCCCGCTTTGATAAAGATAGGCACACTGGCGAGTAACTGCTTAATGCCTGGATACAGGTCCCTGGGGAAAAGGTGTGTATCAGTTACATATATAAATCCTTTGAATTGGTTCAAATTAGATTTTGAGAATCTTGGCATCTATAGTTTATCTTGTGCCTTCCTACAGCTGCCTACTACTTGTCTGCCCCATTTATTGAGTACATGATTGAGCTTGATTCGTGTAGTGTTAAACCTACTTGGTTTTGAGTTGTTTTGATGACTGTTAGAAGTCTTTTATTTAGCTCGGCCTTTTAAAGCCCTTTTGGCTTCTTTTTTTGGTGTTTTATCACCTGGTTACATTTTGGTAATTGGTAGTTTGAGTTGGCTAGAGAGGACAATCCTTTTTTTTTTTTTATTATGTTGCTGCTAAGAGTTAGTATAGAAGGCCAGCGTTTTGTTTTGGTTTTGGTCTGGCTGCCCTCTTTGTTTTGTTTATGGGTCATTGTTATATTGCTTTCTTTGGTTTAAGCAGCACCGCTAACCCCAACTCGGTTTTACTTTAGTTTTGTTTGTACACCTTGGGTCACACCTGAGTAAGACAATGAAACAACTTTTACCGGTATTACTTTGTTATATTAGTAAAATAAAGAGTAACCTGGCTCTTTGGGATCACAGTCTCGGACACTGAGGACACAAATGGAGAAATAAGTCAGTACTGCTTAAGAGAATGAATAAAGAAATTAAATGCATGCTGTTTTTTACTTTAATTAGAACTAAAGGCCTGGTTCATAGTTCAAGCGATTGGACAAAGGATTCTACAAAATCTGTCTGAACAATGAATAAATGAATTTGCTTCCAGGGAGGTAAACCATAAAGTAAACAAACAATGACTAGTTTAAATCTCAATATAAGGAGGTCTTCTTTTATCTAACCATGTGAAACATTGGTTGAATAAAAGCTTTTACTAACAATACGGCAAATGTACATTAATGCAGATAAACTACTTCTCAGTTGTTATTTAGGCAATGCGACGTTGGAGTGCACTATGAGAAAGCGTGTAACGGTACCCGGAGAAAGTAAACCTGTTTCATGATGGGCCGAGACCCATGGTTGGTTTACATTGATTCTCATTTGCAAACACGGAATATTCTGGCTGATGATGGACACATTATGTATGGAAATTCAATTTGGCTTTAAGTCTATGTCATCCTGGGGTTTTCAGTGCACTGATGGAAGTTTCCTTCCACCCAAACTCTTAAGAAGCCATTTAAAGTGTGATATAAAGACTCAGAGAGAGTTCATGTCTCTTAAAGCATCATATTGGATCTTCATTTAAGCAGGGAAATTTACCTGCTCTGATTTGGCTTTTTCTGCGCAGAACAAGTGACTTGACCTTGACAAAGTTTTCTGACTCTGACCTGACGACATGTGTGAATGGTGGTAACTTTTCTTCCAGCAGGTTCTCTCACAGGACGCTGTTCTAATTGTTTCCACACAGGGTTGATTGTGATGTTCTGTGATGCAGTAAACTGAGTTGTCATTTAACTTTGACTCCTCTCCTGATAAGCAGGACTGACCACGCTAATCTGTCTATAGGAGAAGACATTGTCACTAATGTGTTTTTCCTAAAGGTGCATGTATACGTTGAACATGATATTAACCCTCTTAACATGGTGTTTGGAGAATTTTTACAGGTGGAGAAGGTTATGGACCTTTCTGGACATGTACACAGATACATGTCATGTGTACTTCATGTTGTTACACTAATGCTGATTGTTTGACAGGGTGATGCCAGACTGGACGAGGAGTGACTTCAGAGTCAAATCTGTTCTGTTAATGTTTGCAATGATAAGTTGTGAATGGGTTGAGTGAATGTTAATATTGTGTTGTGAAATGCTTATATGGGTTTTATTGTTATTACATGAAATCTGACTCACACATTTCCTCCATACAGCTGGGCTGATAACTAGGACTGTGGTGAAGATTGTTTATGTTCCCTGCTAGATAAACAACAGGAGTTTGGGAGCAATATGTTATAGTCTGAGAACACACCAACTGTGTTTATTGAAGTCTTGGATTATTAGAACTATTGAATGACCTATTTCTTTTCCTGATTAGAGCAAAGCCATTTCTCCACAGACAAGGAAGAGCTAACTTAAATTTCAGTTGCAGATCTTTTGAAAGTTGACACACAGGTTAAATCGTGTGTCAAAAGGTGGGATGCTGTCTGATGTGATCTGTGCTAACCCTAACGCAGACATTGATTCATAGGTGGACATGCAGTTTATCTGCCCCATCAGAGGCTCTGAGTGGGGGCCAGAACCATTGCTGGTGACACTCAGGGTCACAGAACCACATGGAGATCTGAACGTCCAAAGGGACCTGGTTCGCTCCTGCCATGCAGTAAACTTCCACCTGTGGTCTGGGTTGGAGCCTGGCGACTCATCGGATTTTGTGTTGTCTGCGTTTTCATCCTGCGTGTACAGCAAGCCACACGCTCCCCTTGCATCAGTTCATAGATTTACCAAACCTTACATTTACTTCCCCCGCTCATTTTCTGCTAAGATAAATTCCACTGTTTCTACAGCTGTGATGAGGGTTCCTCCTATC
>JAPMNP010717189.1:0-19244 GCA_029874935.1 Atherina boyeri | reverse complement strand
AAAAACATGCACCAGTCCTGGGCTGTACACTGCCTCCCCCTGGCTGGTCGGGGCGCCTGATGGGGCAGGGAGGATCCGGCTGGAATAACGTGATCCTTCCACACGCTACGTCCAGTCGGGGAAACCCTGCCCCGTCGGGTAAAAAGAAGGGCCTGCTCACTCCTCAAGCAAGAAGGAGGCTTGAGTTTCAGTGCAGGGCCCTCCCGGGGTCGGCAGAGGGAGAGCATTGCCTAGGACTGTACTTAGGTAGGAACACTGGGTGGAAAAATGGGAAAAAACATGGGATATGAAGAAAAAAAAAGAAAGATATCCTTGTCAGGGTTAAACACATTTGAAAAAGTGTTGGTAGAGCATTATTATCTCATTGATGTCCTCAGTTAAGCAGACTATATAGAATAATGTATAGAAGGGAACGTTGGGTAGTTTGACTTTACTCATACTGTGTTGTTGCAACAGTAAGTCTGCTTGCTGATGATGTGATTTAGTGTAATTAGTGAAAAAAAAAGATTCAAATAGTTTTACATTCCCAATTCTGAGGTACAACATCATCTGGAGTTAATGTTAGGAGGAGATACAAAGGAAGCTGGATATCTGTGTAGAGGCGTATCACTTCACCCTGAAAACATGGCTCCCTGAATGTCATATTTTCAGATATAAGGAGACTCCAAAACTAAATTCCAGGATTGTGTCTATTGATTCCTATTAATTTGTTCATTATTCATAATTAATTTGTGATCTGAAGTGTCGAATGATCAGTTGCCCAACTAATAATCCTTTTTAATTTTTCCTAGACTCTATTGTTGCTTCCTGGGTCCCTCTGATGTCGTCATGGCAATGTAAGAAGCGCTATGGCAACAGCTTCTCTACTCATGGTACCCTGTGTGCCGGCAGTCCTCCAGACACTAGTTTTCTCCATGGTGACGGTTGCCAGGGCAACTCTGGAGGCGGGTTGGTGTGTCAGGAAGAGACGGGCCGATGGGTCCTTACTGGGGTTGTTGCCGGGGGTTACGGCTGCGCTGACCCCTCTTCTCCTGCTCTGTACACAAGAGTCAGCCGCTTCAGGAGCTGGATCGACGAGGTTATCAACACACAAGGACGTCCAGCGGAGGCGCACACACACACTGACACACAAAGCCATCTGACGCAAGCTGACAATGACCTCACACACACACAAGAGGAGCACGCACACACCGAGGGCGAAGATGAGCATCTCCACGTGCACGGCCAGCTCAAACACATTCACAATGACATCAGTGAGGTTAAACAAAAACACACACACACTCATTCACATACTAAAAGCACACACACATTCGACACAGCAGATGCCAACACAAACAAACAAATTGAGGTCTGATTGAAGCTGTGCCATTGGTTACCACCTGTGCCATGTGACCACCTTAGGAGGGAAGAAGGATGACAACGCAAAGAAAAGATGCTCCCAGCTTAAAGTCTCATTCCAATCTGAATCTCGGTAGTGTGAATCCCAAGTGTTTTGATGCCAGTCCAGCAGTGTGTGACGAAGAGTGGGCGATGCTTTACTGTACGTGTATGGCATAACAGAGACTAATGGGAAGTTTAGGATGAAGGATAAGCCTGGCAGATTCATCAGCATGCTGATTGGGACCTTTTACTGATACTAAACAGCCCCGAAAAATTGAAAATGTAAAAAAAAAAAATCAGCACAGCATGCATTCAAAGAACAATAATATTTGCATTAAAATTCTGAAAGACATTTTGAAGAAGGTCACCCAAGAATCTATGCTAATTCCACCGATTTATGTGTCCTCTGTGAGTTATCAGAAAACTGCAAAAAAACTAACCTATATAACATCTAGTATTTAGGCTGGCTGTATCATCTGCCCCTCTAACATGACTGATGTAGATAAACTCCTGCAGCAGGCAAGGGTTGTCCTAAGTTTGATTTTGTTTTTGTCTTTTTTTTTATTTATTTATTTTTTTACAAAAAATTCAAGTGGATTCCCTTTTTCAAATAGGGCTGTTGTCTTTTTACTTTTTTGGTGAAAGTGCTGTAGTTTATTTAGCAACCTCAAGTAAGCTACTTTACGCGGGACCATACCACTGATTTAGCATATTAAACCGACCACAGAAACCAGGAATAAATCCAAACAGAAATGGGAGTAGCGGAAGTGCAAGAACTGGACATCCTCTTAACATCATCCCCCGTTTTCCGGTTAAATCTGCACTCACTTGTTGCAAACCATGACAGCTGAGAGATAAAACTGCCATCCTCACATCATTTCAATTGCATCATCCCATGAGAACAACAGAAAAATAAGCAGAAACAACAACTGGATCACAGTGTGATGCCTGGTTACATAGATTGTTTAGATGTTCTTTGCTTTTCAGTTAAGGTGCAAACACATTGGTATGGTCCTTTAAAATTGTACAGGATAATTTCCTTCTTTTGAAGCCATTGGAAGCTGACTGTCAGGTCATGAATATCTTTTTTTACTGCTCTGGATAGCTACGGTAGATAGATGGATAGATAGCTGCGACCTCAGTTTAGATAGTCTGTGTTTTAGATAACTGACCTGGTGAAGTTTAATTTCATCTGTTCTGTTGTTTCCGAGCAAATATGGGATCCAACCAGAAGATGGCGACGTTGCTCTATTTTCACAGGGCGCCTGTTGTTAAACGAGGGGACCCTGCTGGTTTTTTTTATACTGTTGCTGTAAGTGTTTGGACTTGTGCTCGATGTACTGTGAACCATTGTGTTGTGAAGCATCTTGTAACTTGTTCCTGCCTGTTGTTCTGATCCTGTACATAGACTCAAGCCCGTCCTTCCTCAGGCTCGATGTTCGACCATGCACAACCCCAGGTTAAGATCATGCACTCGCCTTTCTTAGAGGATATTCATTCAGCTGTTTTGTTCTGTTTAAAAAAAAATCACAGATGTGACACAAAAATATTTAATTTATTAGTTAGCATCCATGAAAACAAGATGATAGATTTATATAACTTTATACAGATCAAATAAATGAGAAAAATATTAAATCATTCAATCATGAGGAAAAAAATGATAGAATTGATGATTAATATAAATCACAGTTTGTGCTTTGTTGCATTTTCTCTTGTTTTTATGTCAGTTTGAATGCTTTGAGACATCAGCCTCACTTGTGAAAACATCAGATTCTAACTTTCACGTTGTAGTCGACAGGTCAGACTTTTTCTTATCTCTTTTTCAGTTGGACGGGGATGTGGATTTTTTGCTCTGTGGCAAGATGTGTTATCATACTGAAAAATAACCTCAGCATCAATAAATCCTCTTCCGATTGTCTGGATGAGATAAGAGTTCAAAGTTGTGCCGTGAATGTTAAAGTAATGTCTGCCATCCCCCCTTGGTCCTTTACCTGACATCATCCTTGTAACATCAACGTTTGTGGCCATTTTTTCATTTTTATGTTTTATTGGATCGGCACAAAACAAAGGCTCTATCAATGTCTCTTTCTTTTTTTTTTCTCAAGATTTTTGATTCATTACCGAACATAGATTTGATCCATTTATCCACACCTGATGACTGATCCTCTTTGGCCCAATCTAGCTTATTTTCTTCTGTTCAGAAGTAAGTAATGATTTATGTTTGGCTTGTTTGGATGGAAATGTCATTTCCATCACCTGATTTCTTGTAATTCAGTCACATCGACTACTTTTTCTGTCTTGACTTTTGATGTTTCCCTTTGACAACTTTTCCATTTTGTCTAACTGAAACAAACCGAGACCGAGCTGACTGGAAACAACATTTTTTGCCACACTCATTTGATTACCTTTTTGAAGGAGTTTTATTATAGAGTGAGTTCACTTGTTAGGGTCATTTTTACTGTCAGTCAGCCAGATTCAACAGCTGACTAACCCTGCAAGCACTCTTTAAACTTCAGAGTCATATGCATATAAAACTTTGTGCAGGAATTTGCATTAAAAAGTGGAAGTTACATGGTGATTCCATCATTTTTTCTCTGCATTTGATCTTTAAAAAAAGGCTAAAACTAAAGCAATTTTATATAATTTTCTTTAGAAGTGTTACAAGCCAGAATATTAAAAGAAAGCTGTCATTTCTATGATTTTTATTCATTCATTTATTTATTTACAAACTAAAATGTGAAATGAAGTCTTCTAAGGAACGGTGAATCCATCATCTTAGGGCAGGGGTTTTAGAGGTTTCTTGTAAATACTGTATGTCTCCAGGAGGGCAGTGTGAGGATGCAGAGTGAATATTCTTTTCCTGTGTTGGACCCGTCCACTCTTCCTCTTCCTCTTCCTCAGTGTATTGTGCTGAATCATGGTTGAGTATTAAAGCATTTACCTGNTGAAAACAACTCTTTACTGCTGTGGTCTCTTTTTTCTGCCTCGGTTATTTAATAATGAGGCCCAATTGCAAACACCTTTTTGTACAGAAAGGACCGTAAATACTAAGAGTTGATTTTATGGTGGAGCCATTGAAATAATTAAAGGGAAAAATAAGAATAAAAAATCCCTTTTCGTTTCCTGTTATACCAACAGAAACCTACTGAAATCACATGGATTGTAAATGTTGGGAAAAACCGACTGCTTACAAGCCTTTTATTGCCTTCAAAGTAATTGAAAAGTAAATCTGCTTAGCCGCTGCTCTCAGCCACCCATGAGCACTGTTAATCGCTTCTTTTGTTCCTCTCTGAAAACAGCGGCATCAGAGGACACCCTCTGAGCGAATGGGCCAGTGTTTACTGAAAACTATAGAAATGATTTTTTTTTTTTTTTTTATAATGAGGTGGCCTTTTGGGATGCGGCTGATTATTAAGAATTCTGACTAAATAAAAGTCAGTGATTCATATAAAACAGACTCCGGTTGCGAACATGAAATATTAATGGTGGACTGTGATTTTTATTACAAATACTCCACATGGAAAACGTCTGTTGCTTCTTCTGTCGGTGAGTGGTTTACTCATGTTGGACGAAATGGTGTTCTTAAAAATGAATTATTGATGAAGGAAGCATTGATGGGTGCCATTAGACCCACTCCTCCTAAAGAACCTTTATGGTTTTTCCCTCTTATTTTACACAATGAATCATCTAACTGCATTTTTGTCTCCAGTGTCCGACGGTTTTCTACATAGCAGAGGTAGATATAGTTCAAGCCACGCCACACAGTAAAGGTTTATTGCAAAGAAATATAGCAGCATTAGAAACGAAAATACTCAAAATATGGTGATAAGAGTATTATCCATTGGATAAATTGTATAGCTGACAAAGTATGCAGCTCTTAAAGTAGAAAATTTGCAAACTGCCCCTTTGCAAATGCACAATAGTCCAAACTTTAAAATTCCTCAAACACTTTTTATGTATTTGTTTTAATCATATTTTAGAGATGAAATCTCATTTTTATTAAGAATACATGCAACTGTTGGCGATTAAATGATCACAGGGTTAAAGTCTCATGCCTCACCTTTATCTTTACACCGAGTCATTCGTGGAATAGTGCATTTTGTTATTATTGGTGCGGGTGGTCCTTATTTGAGCACAAACATGGTGAGTCTGGAGCAACAGAAGTGATTTCAACAACATCTGAGAGTTGTGTTCTGCAGAGACTCCATACCAGGAGAAAACAATCAGTTTCATTTAAATGTTTACAACACAAACTGGTTATGCTGGCCTCCTGTTGAGTGCAGGCTCTGACTTTCAGATCTCCAACAGATTAGGATATAAACACACAGATTACTCTGTAGTATTCTATAGTCACCCTCATTTCTTTATATGTTGCCTGGAAAAAAAAAAGGAAATGGGTACAGAAACTTAAATAGATATGCAAACACAAATGGAAATGCAAAAACAAAAGCAAAATGGTGCATGTCCTGTTTTGATAAGCTTGGAAGTCAACAGTTTATTCTTCAGCACAGCCCTCTTAGTCAAGCCTTACTGTCATTTCTTTAAGTCGTCTTCAGGAATAGCTCTCCAGGCTTTTTGAAGGATGCATTTTGTTCCATTCTCCATCAAGATGATCCCAAACTGCATCAGTAATGATTCATCTCTATTAGACCACAGAGATTCAGTTCAGTCCTTGTGTCCTTTGGCATACTTCAACCTTTTCTCCATTTCCTTATGAATTGGATTCAGATTGGATTGGATTCTGGAAGTGCCTCGATCCAGATACAAGCAGTGGGGGGACCGGTCTTATTCAGTGACAGGTCCAACATTGTGGAATAATCTTCCCCAAGACCCATTTATTTAAACAGGCTTTTGGTTTTTGGCGCTTTAATATTTTGTCTTAAGGTGTTCTATATTCATAAATACTTTTTGTTGTTGCAAAATTGTTTTGGCTCTGTATTTGGCTTGGATTTTTGCTCTGTACTGTTCTGTATTATCTGTTTTTGTGGGTTTTCAGGGTTGGTCAACCTGAGCATTGTTGTAAGGTGCTAT
The DNA here is from genome assembly GCA_029874935.1 of Atherina boyeri. Classification (NCBI taxonomy): domain Eukaryota; kingdom Metazoa; phylum Chordata; class Actinopteri; order Atheriniformes; family Atherinidae; genus Atherina; species Atherina boyeri. Next base: position 12,833 of record JAPMNP010717189.1, on the reverse strand, counting down.
ATAAATAAACTTTGATTGATTGATTGATGAATGGCTGACAGCCTATTCCATGGATACCAATCCTGATGAGGCTTCAGTCAGCAGTATATGGATCCATTCAAGGTCCAGATTTTGTTGGATTTCTTTTTTTCAATTTCAGATTCTATTCATCTTCTGAAGATAGTTTTTTAATTTTTTTTTATCTGTCATTGCTTCGTGATTGTCTCTCTATGTTGGCCTTGTGATGGACTGGTGTCCTGTCCAGGATGTACCCTGCCTCTCGCCTTGTAGTTGCTGGGATAACTCCGCCCCCCTGTGACTGCATTAGAATGAACAGGTACAGAGAATGGAAGAATGGATGGACCTTTTCTGTTGTCCTCCATTCGTCCAGAGTCAGGACCCACTGAACACCATGCAGAAATTTCCCATGTTGTCAGCTAACATATCTTTGGGAATCACCTTGTTGGTGCAAAACTAGATATTTGTCCCTCCCAAACTTCATCTTTGGCTAGGTAAACTTTGAAAGATCTTAACAAAGAATAGAGAATTATTGACCTTAATACCATTTGAAAATGATGCTTGGGATGAAACATAAAGGCTGACTTTTGCACAGTACTGTACATAAACAGGTCATCCATTAAGTTTGTGCCCATGCTTATCCCGTTGGAGCAGCCAACACAGAGACAAATGCAGGTTTCTGGACTGTTGGGGGAAGCCAGGGTGCTCAGATAAGACAGGGGGAACCCTGCAAACTCCATACAGAAAGCCCCAATTATAAATGCTTCAAATAAATTATGTATAACACATAGAGATAAATCAATTGAATATTAAATTTACAGGCTCATTTGCATCCGTTTATATGATAAAACCTTTTTGTCTTCCACTGGTATGGGTCACAATATATCAGCCATCTAAAAAAAAAAACTGATAAAACTAGTGTATTTGCGAAGAGGTGGTAGACATTTGAACTAGAGACAGATGTTCAGAGCAAAAATGAAGGAATACAGAAGTTTCAGCATGGTTGACTGCTGAGTCATGGGCCTCACCACGTCCAAACTCACTATTTCTTTTTACTTTTTTTTTTGTTTTTCATAAGTACGGGGCTGCTACATATCTCTCCAGTAGGTTTTAGCAAAGATTTAAATTTTTGTCAAAAAAGAAAAATCCTCTGTACCACCTTTAATCTAGCTTATTCAATATGTTTTTCTATCAGGAAATAACTAAAAGGTCACATATCTCTCTTAGAGATTAAAAATAAAGGCTGACATAATTTCCAGGAAGTAACGCTGTGGTTTATGTAATGCCACAGGCTCGGCTTCCTGCAGCAGCCTGGGGTGGAGAACAGCTTCGATGCTCTATCTTCCTGAGGGTCTTCACTAACAATGAGTTTGTTGCATATGGCTGCACCTTCTGTGAGGCCTGTGTCACATAAAAACCATCAGGGCGGCTCATTCGCAGGGTCCAGCTGCACAACAAGCTTCATTCCCTACCACTGAAGCTAGAGTTGTCTGAAGCTTTAGAGGAATCTGCAGAAAAATCCAGGAGGTCAAAATCAGATTGCAAGAAGGGCATGTGGGACAGTGCACAGGTGTTCGCCGCTCTCATTTCACCGCCTGAATCAGAGCTCGTTTGGATCATTAAGAGGAAGCGGGGGGGCAGTCAGAGGAGAGCCAAGGGCATCATTAAAGCTCTTGAGCAAGAAATGAGTGCGTTGCAGGGGAAGGTGCACGAAGCTGGAGCAGCTCTCACATGACGACTGTTTCCGCATGCTCTTGAGATCATCCTCCCTCCGCAGCCTTCAGCACGATGAATGATGATTTCAGCCTTCGCAGCAACAAGGACGAGCAGAGCATCAGGGGTTTTTATGAAGTGCAGTCGGGAAACTTTGAAGACAAGTTCAACAAAGAAATGAGAGGTTGAGGGGATAGAACTCCAGACTCCAACACTGCACATGGTGCCCTCTGACAATAGGATGAAAGAAAAGGAAAGCAACAATTACAAGATCCACAGGGTTACTTGTAGCAAAGAAAAGCTACACCTGGGGGAGGCTTTACTTGGGGGGCTGGTGGAGGGAAAAGGAGAAATAGGTCACTGGAGCTGTTAACGAGACTGCAGACAGGAAAAATGGTAACAACTGAACATCAGAGGTGGTTATAAGGCAGCGCTCCACCTGTCTTCCTCCTCCTACGCAAGCTTAAAGGAGGTCAGGATGTTTGTGGACGATAAGGTTTCCTTAATGATTAAGTAAGGACAAGTCAAACACCTTCTCATTTATTGGCTTCACCTTTACTAAAAAAGAAAGTCTGCCTGTACTCACACTGCAGCGTTGGTAAGATGGCTACGTTGCTCTTCACACCTGCACATCCCAAAGCCTCAGACACGCCGGTGTCATCGAATCCCATTAAGAGTGCACCAGACTTTCTAAACCTGGCTCTTGGAATCAAGCTGATTAGTTAATGTCATTAGAGTAAAAGACAGGAGCCTTTACAAACACTTTACGCTGCTGACACATGTAGAGAAACGGGTGCTACAACTTGGTTTGGATTATTCTCAGCATCAAAGACATATTTTGCAGTTCTGTCTACGTGCATCACTCAAACCAATGTAAATTGTCTTCAATTCAACACAATAATGAAGAGAAAATTGTGAGCCAGAAAGCATTAAGCTGTTGTAAACATGCTTTAATCAGCTGTTATTTATATCTGGGTGAAAATCTGACTTTGTTTTGTTTTTACACTGGTGGGACGGCTGTGAAGCCCCTCAGACTCCGGAGATTAGGACTGCTAATGAATGGATTATATGCACACTCATGAGCTTCTGTCTCAGCGCTGACTGAGGACATCACAACTTCAATTAGCCACATGGAACATGTAGAGCTGCAGCTGTAGAAAGACTCAACTTGTACAGATCTGATGGTCTCTGCTTATAATTCTGTTTATGATCATGCCTTGCAAAATCCCATTTTAAATACAAATCAATCTGGTTTTAGGGAAAAGCTCAGCCCTGTTACTGCTGAGATAGGCCACACCTGTGACACTGCATTGGAATAAGCAGGAATGGCCAATGCATTGAAACTTTAAGTTTTAAAAAAACAACTCTACACTTGACCTTACTTCTAAAGTAAGGTAAAGTGAAAGCAACATATCTGGAAAAATTTAATATTGCAAGATAAAAGCTAATATAAAAATGGGTGTCTTGTTTGTTCCTCCGCATCATCGGCACAAACACCCTGGGTGGGGTTGGCGAAAGGGCCTTTCTGTTTGCATGTTTTCCCCGTGTTCCCTTGGGTAGCTCATGTGAGCTACTCCCACAAAAACATGCACCAGTCCTGGTCTGTAAACTGCCTCCCCCTGGCCGGCCGGGGCGCCTGAGGTGATCTTGCTGGAATAACGTGATCCTTCCACGCGCTACGTCCAGCCGGGAACTCCTGCCCCGTTGGGTGAAAAGAAGGGCCTGCTCACTCCTTAAGCAAGAACGAGACTTGAGCTTCAGTGCAGGGCCCTCCCGGGGTTGGCAGAGGGAGAGCAATGCCCAGGACTGTACTTAGGTAGGAGAACTGGGTGATAAGATGGGGAAAAACTGTGGGATAAAAAAACAAACAAACAAACCAAAAATTTGTGAGGAAGCTTCTGATGTCTCCAGGAAGTTCGTTCCACAGCTTTGGGGTGTTTCTGACAAATGCTGGATGTTCAATTTTCCTCTGGCTGTTATGGAAATCCTTTAGTTAACTATCCACACATGGTTGCACTGTTTTAGGAAGTATATTACAAAGATCATGTAACTTGATGCTCGTTTGTTCAGCGCTTTGCGTGTTTGTAGGAGGATCTTAAAGTGGCACTACTGAACTCTGCCATATTTTTGCATTTTGGCGCCCTTTAACGAAGGCTAATTCGGCATCTGTGTTGCATCCTCCACTGATGTCCTCCTAGGTTTCTTTGCTGAATCAACCATTGACGCCATGTCTTAAAGCAAAATGCAACCATCATGTGATGCTTCGGGCTGGAACACAAAGCTGTAAAGTGTGGTTTCTCATCCTCAGAACGTTGCAGGCAAATTAAAGCCCCAGGAACAAGCATAATGTCAGTGTGCCATCAAAACAATTCAAAAGCACTGAGTTTTAAATTTGTGTAGTGTTGCTTTAAAACTCAAAAAATTTAGCAGATTGTGAAAAGAAAAAGGCCAAGGCTACTCATGGCTGTTGAACAGCTACATTCATTGATCAGAGAAGAATCGGAGAACATTCCTCTCAGAGAGATGCAGACACTGATTTTCTCGGTTTCCACATATTTATATACTGTTGTTAAAAGGAGGGACGCAACACTGTGGTAAACATGGCCCAAAGTGTTTCTGCTATTAAATTCAAAATGAGTCATTATATTTAATGAAATTCTCATTTGTTATTGTTGCCTCATTTTCAACATTTGATTTTCTCTGTGAATATTGCTTTATGAGATTTGCAAATCGTTGCCTTCCATTTCAATGTCCTTTTCCTTTTTTGGTAATGGTGAAGACTTAACTCGTAGACTTATTGTAAATAATAATAAAAAAAGTACACACATGCTGCAACTATTCCAGCTGCAAAATGAGGACTGCTCTCTGGAAAAACTGGCATGCTCAGTTTGTTGTTGCAGCAGAAAGATAACCATTTATTGGATACAAAAAGACTGCTATAAGGTTTCTTGAAGTATAAAACAAAATAAAATAAAAAATTAAGTGAAACACTGGACAATAAAAAGTCATCGATGAGGTGCAGCTTTGCACAACTGCAGACATTTTACAGAACTCTGAGATGACTGACAGGGAAGTTTCCTTAAAAGACCTCTCCAAAGTCAAAAGTAATTTAGATTCAGGAGGCTCGTTCTGGCTTTTCTCCTAATTTCTTTGACACTGAGGAGTCAGAGGTCAGAGAGAGCCAACAAGACACATTCCCCTGCGAGTTCTCCCTTTCTGTGTCTTTGATAAAGTAAGTGCGAGTGTCAAAGTTAACCAACTGCTGAGCTCTCCTCATTACTCACACAGAAAGCAGAGGAACCGGGGGGAGCTGTCCTACATCCAAGACACACACACACACAAACCCTGAAAATAACTAGGACCGTCATAAATAACAGCACAAAACCTTTTTAAACAAGGCTGAAGCATTACTCAACACTTCGCTGTGTTTGGTGCAGCTAAAACAGGCATAGTGGAGGACGGAGGAGGAGACGGGACGATGCCCGAGCTGTCGAACAGACAGCACTGATTGTTTCATCCTGCATGTATGTTAACGGCCTGAAGGCTGTGCAGCGTTATTCAGAGCTTAATCTGACTTTGTGACGTGATGACAGACAAGTATGGAGGGCAAACATTGTGCCAGCTGTTGATGTGTAGAGAAGCCAGCCAATCACAGACCATTAAGAGCTGGTTTGTTCAACTCTGCAGCCAGGTTCTCCCTGCTGAAAGTCAGCTAAAACAAACTTCCCAAAACTGGACATGAGGACACATTCAGCAAGACTAATAAATACTGCAGTGTTAAAATGAGTTCACTTTCTCTATTATTTCTAGATCCTAAATTTCAGGAGTCTGCTGATGAAAAACACAGAGATCATTTTTGTCAAAACAGTCTGAGATCATCAGAGCAGAAACATTGCATCAAAAAACAATCTGGAAATCTGGAAAAAGAATCTGGAAATGTATGACTTCTCCAAAAAGACATGAAATAATTGATGTAGAGAAGGGATNAAATAAACGACTCCAGAGAAGCAAACCAGTGCTGAAATAGTATTTTTATTAAATACTTTCAAGATCCAAGTTCGAAGAATAACAAAGCTATGATGAAGACCAACTAACACTCAGACAAACACTTGATAGTCGTCAATTCATGGTTGTATTTCATTGTACATCATGATCATGCAAAAAAAATCCAGCATCCATGGGAAGGCTGGGGGAGAAAGCGCAGCCCAATAGTATATCATTACAACGCAGGGAAAAATGCGAACATCGAGGGCCTCATACCAAGCTACGGCTCCTGATTTTTTTTTTCTTTTTTTAAATAATCTTTTTTTAAATATATTTTCATGTCACCTATTCAACATTCTGGATGGAGGAAATTCATATATTTCAAAAGATGCAAATATCATATATTAACACTAACTCCATCCTTAATCAGGTAGGTACATGGTAGAAATGTGTAACTGAAACATGCATATAACTAGGTGTCCCGCTCAGGTCGCACAAACCTGCACACACACCAACTCTTCCTCTATCTGCCTTCCAACACTCCTCTCAACTGAGCAGGCACGATTTAAAACCACCAAGGGTAGATTACATTGATAAATAATTTAGTCCTGATCAATATATTCAATTTTGTGTCGTCTTTGCTTCCTTCCTCCCTCTTTTCCCTTTTTATTCATCAATTCTTTTTTTGTTGTATTTTCTTGTGTACGAGGGAGAGTGCAGAACTCCAGCTTGGCAGATCGGCAAATTACCAAAACGACAAAGTTAACAGCAACAGCGACAACAACAAAAAAACTAAAAAAACCAGTAACACGGGAACAACAGAGAAGAGGTACAAATAAACATCTCAAGAGCAGCGACGCATCTGAACACGGAAAGGTTAGGGTGGAGATACTGGAGGGAGGGGTTGAAGATACGACTGTCTGCCGATGGATGGAGACGATTTTAAAGCAGCATGACGAAGGAGTGGGGGGCGGCGGCGGCGCCGGTCACACAGCAGCGATGCAGATATGTTACAAAGCTTAAAACACACTGCCAGGCGTGTGTGGATGCATATGATATGAAAAGGCGGCTCACAGCATTGTGGGATCAAGAGTTAAGGACACTATTATGAAGGCTGTCGGGCTGTGTGGGGGGGTTTAAACTACTTCCATCTTGTTTTTATTTTTTAATTCCCCATCTTTATAAACAGTCATACGGCCATGGGACTACGGGTTGGTTGTCTATAGGAGTGTGTATTCATGTTAGCCATGAATGATTTAGAGCTACCGATAAGGAAGTAATTTTAAAGTGGAGATTTGAAACTATTCAAGAGTCACAGAGGCCATGGGGGAGTAGTCCCCCAAAATGCACAGGATGAGTGTCTCTTAGATACATGTACATATATTACACCTTTCTACATATATCTATACATACACTGTATTTACACAGTGATTATAAACAAACCAGGCCCTTGCAGAAAGCAGAGAAACGGAGTGGGAGGAAAGGTTCAAAGAGAAAATGCTTAAAGAGAGGGCGGGAGGGGGTAAACAAGGGAGAGGGAGAGGCAGCGGGCAAACATGCAAACGCAGACTCCTTTCCCGATCCACCGTCTCCCTCCACTGCATATACACACACACACAAACAGGCGAATTTAAATTTGAATTTCTACGATAAAATCCCTCTTTTGAAAATGTTTTAATCTAACTTTAAAACAACTTAGCTGCTTTAAAAAGGAGCCTCCATTATAGAATCAGAGCAAAAGAAAGAATCTTTTTATTAAAAAAAAGAAAAGAAAAAAAAGGAGAAAAAAAAAGAAAAAAGGCTCCGGTTATTCACAGAAACGCAAACAGGACGCTAAAAACACAACAAAAACATGTAACCTCAAGTCAGACGCCACGCGGCAACCTCCCTCCACCGCCCCAATCCCACAACAATACGATTTCCGCTCTGTCGGAAAACAAGCACACAAACGAAAACACAAACACGTAAAAAGCCTAAAGTTCTACACTTTGGTGCTTCATGTTTTTTTGTCTTTTTTTTTTAAAATCAAGTTTCTCTCGTCACCAAGTTCTTCGACTGAGCAAACTTGATTATCTTTCCCCCTTAATTTCAGTTGAGGAAAAAATCTCCCTTCATCTTAACACCCAGGTAGTGAGTGCAACACTTTCTACCTGGTAATCCCTAAATGTGTCCAAAATCTCAGCTGCTAACTTCACACTCCTCTCAGCTCCTCCCTTATTAGATAGTGATAAATGCTTGGTTGGGTTTTGGTGGTTTCTTGTACATCTAGTCATAATTTACACAGTATATTCATAACTCATACTCATAAACTGTCACAAGTTCAACTGTAAATCCTCTCCTCCCCCCAGGACGTCTCATCTCGCACGGGCAGAAAAAAGATGGCTGCCAGGGGAGGGACAGAGGGCAAAGATGCGCCCTCCAATCAGGCGCCAGATGCATGCATCATCCTGTGGGGGCGGGTTCTTGTGTTCAGCCGGCCCCCGGCAGGTCAAAGGAGGGACAGGATTGGTTGGTAACGTGGAGAGGGATGCGATCTCGCCCGGCCGGGCTCCTGGCACTAGCCAATCCACGCAGAGGACGCACCTCTTAAAACACGCTTGCTGAAAAAAGACTGCCCCCCAAAACACACACTCCAGTTGACTGGAGGCTCAGGACCACTGAGGGAAGAGAGGAGAAAAACAAGAGAGAATTTTAGACTAGAGGCGGAAACAATCTCAAATCAAGTAGCTCTACAGTAGTTTTTATCAATGACATGTTTGTACTTGTTAATTCTCAAAGCAGAATTTGGTGTTTTCTACAGTTGCCTCGGTTATTAGCATGCAAACAGCCTCCTCGAAAAGGAATGCAGGACTGAAGCAGAGCAGAGACTGCTCAGTTTTCAAGCTCAGTCCACCTTTACAAGATTCTGAATTTAAGTGTTTGTTCGCAAGCATTATGGACATTTTGTACAATGCTGGCAGGAATTTAAGAACAACTCAACACAATTCTTAGCAATGAAAATAAAACCAGAGTGGCCATAGACTAGAATGTTTTCTCTGCCAAATTTAAAAAGAAAAAAAAGGAAACTACAATTCAGATAGATGGTTTGTCAACCAGATTAAGAAAAATATTCATGACTCAGTTCCAGGACTGATAATTTTCATGAAATCAGAGCAAACAGGCCCAACTAAGGATTAAATGTGGATCTGTGCTCACAAACAAGATGTGAGGTTTCATCAGAAAAAATGTTCCAAATGAATTGAGCATGAATGAGTACCTGATCACTGCAGTGGTGCAGCAGGCGCTCCTGAGCAGTGGAAGTGAACGTTGAGCCACTTTCCATCACGACGATGCCACACCCGGGTTTCCTCCGATTGGCTGGAACGAGGGCGGCCTGTGGAGTCCACGAACTGTGTGAGCCGGATGTAAGCGATGCATGCGGCGTCCTCACCGATCAGGTGCACATGGGGGTTGAGCAGGGTGGTGTGCACTGGTTTGCTGTTCTTGCTCAGCACTGGACAAAAATATGTTTAAAGTTACTGTCGGATAGCAAAGAGACAGAGGGATCTTCAGAATTTTCATATGCATGAGATGCAATTTTGTCTCACTCTCAGCTCTGAAGGAGGAGGAAAACTCATGACATGTGACTGCTGCAGTATAATCATTTTAAAGCTCGGATGCATGGCTTTTACATGTTACGTTAAACGTTGCCAGGTTAGTTCACAGATCTGGTTTGAGCTTTTAGGTTAATCTCTCCATATTTCACAGTATTACAATCTGATGTCTGTGGGACCATTCCTGTACTGGTGCACCAGTAAAGATGCATTTCCTACTTACCAGAACTGAAAAAAGAAAGAAACAGACCATAAAACAGGGCTTATTCATGGAAAACAAATTCAAGCTTAAATAAAAATAAGCATTCTGAGATGGGGTCACAGTCCGAAAAATCACTTATTAATGGTGAAGACTTATGTTGGAAGTTAGTAAACTTAAAAGTTCTGTATTGGAGCTTTGTAGCTTATGAATGAAAAAAATAAAGCTATACTGTTTAAAACCTGAATAAGAAATTCTTCAATAAAGTTACTAATTGACGATAAAGTTTATTCTCACAGTTTTTTCAAAAGTTATTTGTTGGGAGTAAACTAAATGTCTGGTATCAGTCAGAATGGCCAATAATAGAAAGTCACTATTTGCAGAAGTAACTATAACAACAGGAGTCAACTCATAACAACATATATTCCTGACATTTCCCTAAAAGGTCTTTGTAGTGTATAGAACAAAAAATAAATAATAATAATAATAATAATAATAATAATAATAATAACTCTCACAGTTTTCAAAGTAGAACTTGTGGAAGTCCATGCCCTCAACCAGGTTTCCCAGAGCCTCCGGTTCAAAAGAGGTAAGTCCAGGATCACAAATCCTCCTGAGGAAGAATATTAAAGGGGAAAACAAAAAGTGAATTAAAAAACAACCAATAGATTCAGTCTGAATATGATGACCAGTTCAGATCTTGTGTAAAGCATCTCTAGTTTTCCGCTGTACATATGCAGTTGGACTCACGTGTAGGCCTCAAAGTCTCCATTGTTGATCGCCTCAATCAGCTGCTCCGTTATCTTGATGATCTCCTGTTTACGAGCTACAGAAAACAATGAGACAAAAAAAACAAATGGAAATTAGTGAAAAGCCAGATGAAAAACTATTAAAATGACAAATTTTCTCATCAGCTCAGCTCCTGCCTTCCTTCACACACTCCAACTCACTCTTCTTTCACCTCACTCGGTGCAAAGCAGCTGTCACTGCAGCATGACCTCATCTTCTCACCTTGTGTGTGACAACAACATCCTGGACACTACTCTGCTGTGAACACACTGCCACTAAACCACAGTCTGTGAATAACAGACCTAGTAACAGACTCCCATCACCAAGTAATAAAGTCGCTTTTGGAAAGACCAAATGTGAGACTGAAAACTCAGATAAACAGATTTATAAGAATGCAGAATCAATCATTTGCATCTGCACAGGAAAATATTATTTAAGAGTGAAAATGCTATTTTTTTAATTATTTCTTTTTAGATATTTTTGTTTCTCCCTGACCCAGATTACTAATGCATAAATAAAACGACAACAATCTTAAAACATGTCTAAATACGATCCCCTACATCAAACAATACACAAAGATGCAACAGCAGAGTTTAAATCCAAGGTCTAACTTGAGAAAAATGAGAAGTTACAGTACCATTTATCTATCTTTTTGATAAATGATACACATCCAATACCCGAGAATGGGCTTAAAGGGCATTTTTTTGCCAAGGTGATAACATTCTTTCAGTAGCTACGTTTACATGGGCACAAGTAAAAGAATGCTCTATCAGATCATAAATACTTCATGTCAACATGTCAATTTGAATTTTCTGATCTGATACAGCCCGATCCAAAAGAAATTTCATTCTTAAAGAGAGGTGATTTTGTCCGATCATCATTCCGATTGACATCCATGTACACACCCTTTCGGATCATTGGGGTAAAATATAGTCCACTGCGCATTTGTGCGACTTCAGCGTGACGTCTTTCCGCCATGGCAGACGCTCTCCTCTCCTGTGGCTCAGGAGCAGTAGCATTAAATACTGCTGAGCCTGTAACTTAGTTCAGGCGACCACTTAAAATAAAAGTATCCAGGTAAACATGCGAAGAGGCTCAATACTGGGAAAAAAACAAGTCAATGGACAAAGCTATAGAATAGGAAAATAGAATGTGAGGGACAGGACGTGCGGACAACATAGCGTTTGTTTACAGTTCTTCTTTCGGGAAATCAGACAACTCTGCACATGCTCAAATTATTATGTCTGATATTAAGTTGATCGCTTGGAGCACGTCTACTCATGGCATAATCGGATCATTTCATTTAGTGTCCATGTAAACAGATATTTGGAATTTCCGATCAACCAAGGTTTGAATCGGATAGGCGAAATTTGGCCCAAGTAACGTTGCTATTGAGCGGTCACATTCCTCATCGCTTCATTCAGCGACCATGTTAACAAAGAAAGTTATGACTCTGTGGGAAAGAGCCATGATTGATGAAAATACCAAAGTAAACTTAAAATATCAAATCAAAATCTCAAATTTGCTATGACAGTCTGAGAAGTAGGTTGAAGCCAGAACAGCTGAAGTTGAAAGAAAAAAACAGGCTTGAACAGGTTGTGGGATAAAGGATCGACGTAATCCTCTTTAAAAGTTGTAACATCCATACACTGACACCATTTACCAATAGTAAAGAAATGTTATATTCTACCTAACCTGGGTCCCATCACATCTTGGCACCCGAGTGTTTGGGTCCAGCAAAGACAACGTTTTTTTTTTTTGTTTGTTTAAAACAAACAAAAAAAAAACATTTCTTGTAAGCGAGTCTGGACAATTTCATCTGGTTTCTCCAATATGCAACTATTAAGCTAAACAGATCCACCTTTACGTGCATTTCCCTGAGAGGTGAAGATTATTGGGACGTGACCAGGGTGCTCTTTCAGACAGGAAGTAGACTCATTTAGATGATATCAGCTCAAATGGGGAAGAAGTTTTCGAGATCATGACTGCGCCTCCGTCTACCAGGGACAATATTCTCAGGTGTACTGTATCTGGATAAAAGACGGACAATCCTCAGGCCCATATTTCCTGTTCTGTGGACCCATCAATGTATAAATTCAAACTCAAATCTCTATTGTTATGGAAGCTGATGGTTTAAAAATTCCATTTGGGCCAATGGCTTTGCCTGCAAACATGCATACAAAAAAATCCAGTTCAAATGTGAATTCTCTAAAGTACTTTACTACAAAAATCGACAAATGGCAACCTGAACAGTTCCAGCACCAAGAGTAAGCGCAACTGTTAGAAAGTCTAGATTTGGTTCTACTTGAGAGCCTCCAAAGAACTGACAGCTGGAAATGTGAATGTCGCATTGTGCTGTAAATCAGCAGCACACAAGCCAACTGGCAATGTCAAAACATTAAAACATAGTAAAATGAGAGGAACAACGACCCCATGGGTTCACACTGCATGAAACTTCACACTGACTCCACATACATGTTCAAGTTATTCAATTCAATTCAGTTTATTTATATAGCGCCAATTCACGACAGATGTCGTCTCAAGGCACTTAACAAAGT